>OY731401.1:69048422-69154151 GCA_963425845.1 Sphenostylis stenocarpa | reverse complement strand
TCTTTCATTTCAAGTGAGCAATTCACATGACTTAAAGAACATCTTTTCATGACAAATAGTAACTGTGTTAGAAATTTAATAATGAAATGATAAATTTTTAAAAACAAGTAAAAACTTTAATAACAAAAGCAGCAAAACAAAGATAATTAAAGACTAAATATTTTTTCTTACAATTGTTTTACTTCTTTCAATTTAATCTCATTATTGTTTTAAATTTAGAGATAGATATATTATATTACTATTTGTTATATTATACCGAGATTTGCATATGATCTAAAAGCTGAATACAACAAACCCCACTTTGTATAATTTGGAAAAGTAAAAGATGAAACCGCGTATCTACCGCCATTATTGTCATTATTATTCAAACCAATACATTCAAAAGGTCAATTCATTATGCAACATGTCATTACGTTTAAGTCTCTAAATTTCATATTCATTCAAAGTTTCATTCCATATACTCTCATTACCTCTCTCATCTTTCTTCTCATGCCAACACCCTCTTCCCATGCTTTCACCTACGATGTCTTCCTCAGCTTTAGAGGGGAAGACACCCGCTATGGTTTCACTGGCAATCTCTACAAAGCTCTTAGTAACAAGGGAATTCACACTTTTATTGATGATGAGAAGCTTCAAAGCGGAGAGGAAATAACAGCAGCACTTGTGAAGGCAATTGAAGAGTCTAGAATTGCAATCGTTGTGCTCTCTAACAACTATGCTTCATCCTCATTTTGCTTAGATGAACTTGCAGTCATCCTTGACTGCAAGAGTAAAGGGCTGTTGGTTATACCGGTCTTTTATAAGGTGGATCCTTCTCATGTGAGACACCAGAAAGGTAGTTATGGAGAAGCCTTGGTTAAGCATCAGAAAAGGTTCAAAGCTGAGAAGGAGAAGTTGCAGAAATGGAAGATGGCTTTGCGTCAAGTAGCTGATTTCTCTGGCTATCATTTCATAGATGGGTACCCACCCACCTTAGCAATCCTTTCCACTCATATTTTTTATTGTATTATGTTTTACTTGTCTAAAGATATACTTCTTAACCTTCTGCACAATAAACATCCGTATCAGTACATGGATACAAGGCTTTTAGTTTAACTTTATAAAACTTGTGTTAAACAGAGATGAATATGAATACAAGTTTATTGCGAGGATTGTTGAGCGGGTCTCCAGGGAGATTAATCGTGCGCCTCTATATGTTGCGGATTACCCAGTTGGCCTAGTGTCACAAGTGCTAGAAGTCAAGAAACTTTTGGATGTTGGATCTGATGATGTTGTCCACATGATAGGGATCCATGGAATGGGTGGGATAGGAAAAACAACACTTGCTCTAGCCGTGTATAATTTGATTGCTGATGATTTTGATGGTTCATGTTTTCTTCAAAATGTAAGAGAAGAATCGAATAAACATGGAATGAAACACCTCCAGAGCATCCTTCTTTCAGAAATACTTGGAGAAAAGGACATCAACTTAGCAAGTGTGCAACGAGGAATTTCAGTGATACAACAGAGGCTCCAGCGGAAAAAAGTTCTCTTGATTCTAGATGATGTTGACAAGCGCAAACAATTACAAGCACTTGTTGGAAGATCTGATTGGTTTGGTTCCGGAAGCAGAGTTATCATTACCACTCGGGACTGGCAACTGCTAAAATCTCATGAGGTTAAAAGAACCTATGAGGTGGAGGAAATGAACAAGAATGATGCTCTTCAATTGCTTATATGGAATGCTTTCAAAGGGGAAAAAGTTGATCCAAGTTACCAACACGTCTTGAAACGTGTAGTAACTTACGCTTCTGGCCTTCCCTTGGCTTTAGAAGTAATAGGTTCCAACTTGGTTGGAAAAAGTTTAGAAGAATGGGAATCTGCTATTGAACATTACAAAAGAATTCCTAATGACGAAGTCCTAGATATACTTAAAGTAAGCTTTGATGCTCTGGGCGAAGAAGAAAAAAATGTTTTTCTTGACATCGCTTGTTGCTTGAAAGGATGTGATTTGACAGAAGTTGAACTTATACTTCGTGCTCTTTATGATAACAACATGAAACATCATATTGGGGTGTTGGTCGAAAAATCTCTCATAAAGATTTGGCCTGGTATGCGTAGTGTAGTTGAAATGCATGACTTGATACAAGATATGGGTAGACAAATTGACCAGCAAGAATCACCCAAAGAACTAGGGAAGCGCATGAGGTTATGGTTATCGAAAGATATAATTCAAGTTTTGAAAGACAACACGGTAATTGAGATTCATCAATCATTGATTTGCTTTCTTGTATCTTTTGATTCAGTATTTTCGTCTACCATTTGTTCACATCAGTTTTTTTCTTCATAATTTGTAAATTTCTCTTATTTGATTAAATTTTTAAACTTCTCTTATTTGATTAAATTTTTAAAATTCTCTCTCAACATGTGAGTTGAGGTTGAGGTGTTGCATACACTTGTATTTTGGTTGATTCGTCTGTGACTTTTGCATTGACAGGGAACTAGCAAAATTGAAATCATATGTCTGGATTTGTCTATATGCGAGAAAGAAGAAACACTAGAATGGAATGGAAACGCCTTCAAAAAGATGAAAAACCTTAAAATACTTATTATAAGAAATGGTAAATTTTCCAAAGCTCCCAATTATTTTCCAGAAAGTTTGAGAGTACTGGAATGGCATGGATACCCTTCAAATTGTTTACCATCAAATTTCCATCCAAACAAACTCGTCATCTGCAAGTTAACTGACAGTAGCTTTAGGTCATTTGGGTTCCATGGCTCATCGAAGGCAAGTATAAAGAGTGTTTTCCTCATCTTGTAAATTAATGAATACGATTTAAATTAACTCATTTGATTCTTTTTTTTTTCTTTGTTTCTTTGCAGAAATTCGAGAATCTAACTGTTATGAATTTCGACCAGTGCAATTTTTTAACACAAATACCTGATATGTCTGATCTCCCAAATTTGGAGGAAGTTTCATTTAAAAATTGTGAGAGTTTAATTGAAGTACATGACTCAATTGGTTTTATGACTAAACTTAAAACATTGAGTGCGGAAGGTTGCACCAAGCTTATGAGTTTTCCACCTCTCAACTTGACCTCTCTTGAAAGACTAGAACTTTCATATTGTTCCAGTCTTGAGAATTTTCCAGAAATATTAGGAAAGATGGGAAACATAAGAGTACTTGAATTGGAGGAGCTTCCCATAAAAGAATTGCCAGTTTCATTTCAAAATCTTATCGGACTCGAAGATTTACATCTGTCATGTGAAATTATTCACTTACCAAGTAGCATTGCCTCGATGCCTGAATTGTGTGATTTTAGTGTTACTAATTGCAAAGGGTGGCAATGGGTAAAATCAGAAGAGGGTGAAGATAAAGTAGGTTCAATGGTTTCTTCAAATGTAGATTGGTTTTCGGCCTTGTCTTGCAACCTGGATGATAACTTTTTTTCAGCAGGGTTCATGCAGTTGGCACAAGTGCGTAGTTTATTTCTACGGGAAAATAACTTCACATTCCTTCCTGAATGCATCAAAGAATTTCACAACCTCTACACTCTTGATGTGAGTCATTGCAAGCATCTTCAAGAAATTAGAGGGTTTCCACCAAAATTAAGACGTTTCAAGGCAATAAACTGTATATCCTTGACTTCCTCGAGTTCAAGCATGCTGCTAAATAAGGTTTCTGTCCTGTTTTAACTTTTTTATTGATAATATCTAGTGCTCTTGATTAATTTTCTTGGTAAGCTAACGAGTTCTGTATGAATAATGTATGACTAACAGCAATTGCACGAGGCTCGAGAAACTGAGTTTTGGTTTCCAGGAACAAGTATTCCGGAGTGGTTTGATCACCGAAGTAGTGGACCTTCTTGTCGTTTCTGGTTTCGTAATAAGTTTTCTGCTAAGGTTCTTTCTCTTCTAATTGCACCTGTGGGAGATAAACATGGCTTTGATTTGATTAGACCTATGGTGTTCATTGATGGTAAAGCTCAAGAATCACCATTTTTTCGTTACAGGAAAATAGTGAGGATGTTTGAATTGGATCAAACATACCTCTTTGATCTAGAAGTACATGTCTATAGTAATTTGTTTAAACTACCATTAGAGAAGGAGTGGAAGCATGTGGAGATCACATATGAAGGTGTGATAGAGACCTCAATTGTTAAAGCAACTGGAATCCATGTATTCAAAGAGGAAAGCAGCAACATGGAGGACATTAGGTTTGATAATCCTTATAGCAACAAAGAAGTAGTCAAAGATCTCAACAGTTCTGAATCACAAAACTACTCCTTGTTAAAAAGCATAGGTTTGTGCAGTTGCAAACTTTTCATAGGTTTTTTTCTTTTGTTTTCATGCTTTTATTTTTTTTATTTTATTCACTAGCTTGAGGACCAACACAACAAGGGCATGACTATTTAAGACCCAAAAAACGTTTCTTTTAATTCAATGGTATTTTAAACTTGGTAAATGTTAGATTGTGGACTTGATTTGACTTACAGTGTTCAATACCTCTTTTCTGATGTCATTTTTGAAGGACATTACAAATAAATAAAGTTGAAAATAAGCTAGAATTTAATAAAACAAAACGAGATTATCAAAAGAAATATGTGTATAATAAAGTTATAAAGATTTAAATGATCAAAATGATATTTTTACCACTCATCAGATATGAAACGAAGAAGTCAACGAAAGTGATGTTGTTCTGTCAGCCATTAAATGTCAACGCGTGCAACTCAGCCAAAGTTGGCTTCTTTCCAAAACCCATTCAATAGCTGCAAAACCTTTTCCCATGTGTGTATTTGTGTGCTTTTACATCAGAAAATAAGAAACCAAAACCAGAGCATACAAACCTAATATCTGACCCATTTGTTTTGTTTTTGTCAACCAGTCGGTGCAATAATTAATGTCTTACACGTAAAGGATTTGCTCAATTCTAATGGACCACTCTACATATCAGTATATGAATAATTCAAAAGAATTGGTTAATTGTAATTTTAATCTTTATAGTTTTAACTGTGGCTAGAAATATATAAGAAAATTGAAGTTGTCAATTTTAAAGTATGTAGACTATAATCAAACAATGAACCCTGTAGAATTAAAATCTTCCATGACAAAAAGAATTTTGACAACCATTATTTCCATCTGCCATGATTTGAAAGACGTTTGGTTTTGGACACTGGTTATAGTTCTTTCACGATAAACATGTGTAAATAAGTTAGCACATTACTAGAAGATAAGGTTGTGGGAAAAGACATACAATTGCACACTCAGACCTTCCTTGAACCGTGTCCTCACTAAAATCATAGAGGGAACTTTTTTAATATAATATTTCTAAGTATGACCTACAAACCACACCCCTAAGCAATCATTCTCTCAAAAAATAGTATCCATATGCAAATTGAATAATTGATCCAAGACACACAAAACTCATGTCCCCTTTTATAAGCCCTATAAATTGAGACCACTCTTTCCTATTCTATGTACAGAAACAGCAATCTCTATTCTTAGATCCATTCAGAAACATGAAGATCTCACTCTTGAAATTTTTAATTCTCTATTTTTCCTTCACCATAGAACTCTTCATTGGTATTGCTGTAGCAGCTCCTGAACCAGTACTTGACACCTCAGGCCAGAAACTGAGAACAGATGTCAAGTACTACATTCTGCCAGTCTTGAGAGGCAAAGGTGGTGGCCTAACAGTTTCAAGTAGTGGCAACAACACATGCCCCCTTTTTGTGGTGCAAGAGAAGCTTGAAGTCTTGAAGGGCACCCCAGTTACTTTCACACCCTACAATGCCAAAAGTGGTGTCATCCTAACCTCAACTGATCTCAACATCAAGTCCTATGGGACAAACATCACCTGTGACAAACCGCCAGTGTGGAAGCTCCTCAAGGTGTTAACTGGGGTGTGGTTTTTGGGCACTGGTGGTGTTGAAGGCAATCCAGGGATTGACACCATTGTCAATTGGTTCAAGATTGAGAAGGCTGAGAAAGACTATGTAATTTCTTTCTGTCCCTCAGTGTGCAATTGCCAGACTTTGTGCAGGGAACTTGGGTTATATGTTGGTGATGATGGAAACAAGCATTTGTCTCTGAGTGATAAGGTTCCATCCTTCAGGGTTATGTTCAAGAGGGCACCAAACTAATGTGAGAATGAATAAAACTAGTCAGATATAAGACTAGATGGTTCTTTTGGGAAGGACATGATTACATTAATATAATATATATTGCATATGCAATTGTTGACGTGTAAACACTCCTTTGATTGACATTTTGTGAAGGAAAGAGTTAATTGGTCAGTGATCAATAATGAATAACCCCTTTATCATCTTATTTACTTTTGTGCTCAATTTTCAAGCTGTAAGCAAGCTTATATTAACTTGGAAAAACAGCTTTTAAGAAATAAAATAACAAACATTAATCAGAAAAGGTCCAAATAGTCCCTTCTAGTCAGCTAAATTGATTAAGTTGTGGGACATATATTGTGAATGTGAGAGTTTGATCGCACTGCGTTCCATCTCTTTTCCACTATCTTTGTCTACATATTGTTTTCCTATTGTGTTTTTCTTCATTTGGTCCCTATTTGACAGGGTCTTCTAAGCCATGTTACATTCACCACCTCTCACAGTGGAGAACACTGATGTCTTTTTCTGTGGCATACAAATAGTCACCAGCAGCTCTTCATCATCCCAAAAGATAAGAGGTGAAACTAATGCAGGACATGCAACACACATAACTTGAACATTACATTGCAAAAAATCTCATTCACATTATAAAACTTGACTTCCCAACTTAACTATCCTACAGAAAAAAAAAAGTACATCACATAAATATAGAAAGTTAACATTTACTACTTTCAGAATTGATTGGCCATGGAAATGGCTTTATTGAGATTCTTGAGAGCTTTCTCGTACCGTAAAAACCCCACAAACCAAAACTCAGAATCATCCTTAGTCACTATCTCTATGTACTTCTGTTCTACATTATTCACATTATGGCTTTCATTGACCTCTTTTATTCTACCTATTGGAATCAAAACCTGCATATATAATAGAAGCACATTGACATCAGAATTCAAAAACATGCACTAGATAAAAAAACATATATACACAAGATTTTAAATTGCAGTGGCAGTTACAATTTCGTCTGTCCTTGATATTATATAAAACTGTGGACAAATAAAGTCATGCAGACACAATTGCAACCATAGCCATCCTCAAAAACCCTTGATGTTGTGACAGAAATTGCGTCACTGGCCATTTTTAACCTTGCATATAAACTAATTAATTTGAGTTTAAAGTTAGGTTCTATCATATGAAAGACTACCTTGTAAGGTGCCCTGGCTAACTCTCCTGTCACAGAACTGAAGGTTATGGGCCTTTCACTGTAAAATGCAACCTTTTCGGTTGAGATAAATATAACTCCAGCAATAGGACCAGCTGTGGAATATAGATAACACTGAGAAGCCTTCAAAAATTGCTCTTTTTCTTGCATCCCAAAAACATTCTTGAAGATGTTCTCTCTTCCTCCTTCCTGTATAATCCTTGCCCCCAAACTCAACTTTCCTTTCAGAATCTTAGACAGATTTGGGCCCATTTTCACTGCAGTCATATACATGCATACAACATATGGTGAGTTAATCTAATGTTCAATAGAATTGATCACATTTTTATAATTCTCTCAACTTTGAATTACCATGGTCATGAATCCTATATGGAAAACTGCTGTTTTTTCGTCTGTCCTTCGTGTCATTTTGTTTACCTGCAGAAGGTACAAGAGAACCCCTTTGTTACTGGTTTAGTATTGTGTTGTATTGGTGTGATGGGCAAAAGTGCAAAACCAAAGGAAGAAAATGTTGATTCTTACCTGTGTTGATGAAAGAATAGCCATTTTTTGGTAAATTATCGTCAGTATGTGGAAAAGAACTGGATCTCCCTGGAGAGGTACCAAAAGACTTCATAATTGCGTGTGGTTGCAGAAATTTGATATGCAAAATGGAATTTTTTCAAGATATTCTGACAAACATTGTATGTGCTACAATTCTTGTAACCAGGTGTTCAAGGAAGCTTTGTATTATAAGTTCTGTAGTAATTATTATAATCAAAATACAATTTGCTACGTAAGACAAAATCTTATCTTAATTTTCCAAGAATATGCATTGTTTCTCGCTAATTACTAGGTTGAAATTTAAGCCGAATGAGGAAGTGGATTCCAATATTTTCTCAAGTCAAAGAAAGTTGGTAAACACTTTAGTTTTGAATTTGATTATCTATTTAATGGCTTGTTGACCTAAGCGTGGCCATCATTGACTATTCTAGAACGAACGATTATTCCATGCTTTAACTTGCAAACCCAGAAGAAAAAAAAAACTAAATTTTCTATATTGCAAATTAATCAAGTAGTGACATGAGATTATATTCAATTTTTTTACCAACAACATGTTAATGATCTGAAAAAAATGTCGCTTTTAGTGAGTTTGTCTTCAATTTTAGAAAACTCTTTATTTGTCAAATTGTCATTCAATCCTGTTGTTTAATTATATATATATATATATATATATATATATATATATATATATAAGAAGTATAAACAAACCAATTCCAACTTTGACCGACAGGTCAACAATATAAGTCTTGATAGTATATAAAATATTTTTCCTAATTTATTATGATTTTGAAAATTGAACTAAACAATAAATTAATTTAACCAAGAATCAATCTATTACCAAATCGATTATGTAAAACGTTGGACATTTAAAGAATCAGTCAAACTAGTATAAAATCACCATATTAAAAAAATATTTTTATACTTTTGAAATTTTAAAATTTAATATATAAAATAATTTTAAGATAAATAAAAAATATATTTAATATGGTTGAACTTTTGGGCAAGTAACCCTAAAATTTGGGCCCAAAAAAACGAATCACGAAACCCAAACGTTCTTTAAAGCTCTGATTCAGCGCCGTGTTTCAAATTCTTCAGTGTGCATGGGCTCCCAAGCGTAACCTGAAGCCAAGAACATTTATCGATCACAGTTTGCCGGGATCAGCGATGGATCCTCAGCCTGAACCAGTCAGCTATATCTGCGGAGGTTCCTTCCCTTTTCTCATCTCACTTTCACCTTTTCGCGTTTTTCCTTTTATCTTTTCTGCAAATTTGAATGTGTGTTTAGGGTTTTCAGAGTCAAGTGTCATTTGACTTGTGTATTTGCTTCAGATTGTGGCATGGAGAATACGCTGAAGCCTGGGGACGTTATACAGTGCCGTGAGTGCGGTTACCGAATCCTTTACAAGAAGCGCACCCGTCGCAGTAAGCTTCTATTTCATTTACGCCTTGTTGCTGAGTTATCTCCTTGTTTTCTTCACATATTTATTTTTAATTAAAATAATACAAGTAATCAGTAACTATCGTTGCTGTTGGAAATTCTCTCTCCTTTGTTGTGTATTGTTTATAGTGATGTTGTTAGAGATGTGTTAGTTTACAACAAATCACTCTGGTGATTTTATAGGTTCTGCTCCTTGAGTACTTGAACAGAGCATTTGAAGGGAAAAATTCGATGAGAAAACATCTATTAACAGATCATGTATTGTTGGTTTTTTAAACATGTTCTGTAAACAATTTTCAAAACTGATTTGTAAACACATGTAATTTGTTTTTGGATGAGAAATTGATTGTTGTCTTTTGTGGTGTATTTTATAAAGCTCATTTTCAAACAAGAAAGATAGAAGGGTATTCCACAGACCCTAAGATTTTTCTCATTTTTTTTGGTATTGCTTGTAAAAGACCTAGACAGACAATTCATTTATTATTCAATTATACATTTCTGTGTTTAAATATGATTTTAAATAATATACTAATAGGATTTAAATACAATTTTACATATTACTTAGGAATATAAATATAATATTTAAGTAATGCAATATCTACCACCAAAGTTCTTATTATTTCTGTCTAGCATCTTAATATATAAAGTGTGTGAGAATGTTCTCTTAAAGCCTTGAATTTGGTGAAATGGAATCATATCATAAATGACAAGGTTTATATAGTAGTAAATTATTGCCCTTCAGATTTATCGTATTTGAATAAAATTTGTAGAAATATTTATTTAATACTGTTCCAGTAATTAGAGAGAACCTGTATACCAGAATAGTCTATTAGATTATACGTCTATACCTATTACTAGAGGTTATTAATATCTCATAACGAGACTCCCCTAATACGTGGACTTATGAACTCCAATATATTAGAGTCATGGGATTCCCCTGCAACCTTGACTTATGGACCCCAAGATATTAGAGTCATTGGCCCGAGATACGTGGTTTAACTGTCCCTATATACATCTGTTTATCATGGATCATTTGACCGAACATTCGGCTATTTGACCAAAGTGACTTGACTAGACCATGGGTAACATGGTATGGACACGGCCCCTTAGTCCCTTACCAAAGGTCAAGGGACTTGGCAAATAAGACCATGGGTAACATTGTATGTACACAGCCCCTCAATCCCTGACCGAAGGTGAAGGGACTTGGCGAATAGGGCCATGGTAACATGGTCTATACATGGCCCCTCAATCTTTTGCCGAAGGTCAAGGGGCTTTTTATAAAGTAGTTGTCGTAATGAGGATGGTTTGTGTATAGTGGGTATCTCAAAGGTCGCAAAATATATTGGCGGGAATTGTAGTCTCATGATTTTTGGGATATCTACATTGCACAAACAATCTTTGCTACAACAATTACTTTGTAGAAGTCCCTTAACCTTTGATTAGAGGGGCCGTGTATAGACCATGTACCTATGGTCCTATTCGCAATTGTTATATAGAGATGTTTGTTATCTTGGAAATATTTACGCTAAAAGAATCGGATGAACTACATGGCATATACCATATCGTTATAAAAATATATAAATCACAAAAAAAGTAGGTAACATAAGTAGTTCAATCAAAAGTTTTGGGACATGGACACATTATCCTCAATGTCTCACTAAAAGAATTGTGATTTTGTTGGAAGGTGGTGAAAGTTCAAAGAGAACATTTGTCTATTTCTTTGCCCCTTCTAGTGATGATAAGTTTGAAGCACATTATGAGAGTGATTTGTTAATCGTTAGACTGAGTGCTTGGCAAGTCTAAATTATAAGAACTACGTGTCAATTGTATAGATAACATAACGATTATAAGATTTTGCACATTCTACATACATGATTTTTACATACTGTACTTACAATATAGTGTTTTTATGCAGTTGTCCAATACGAGGCCCGCTGAAGAAAACTGCTGTGATATTCTTAAGGGATTTTGATGGAGAAATTGTGCTGCATATGTGCCATGTGTTTTACTTGTGTTGTGATATTTGAAGAACTACTTCTCATACAGTGATGAATGAGTTATTCTACAGTTTGCATTTGGATGAAGTTTAAACAAGGATAAAAAACTTTGAAATGTGAATATATTTTACAAACATGTGTTCTTTTGTCTGCGACTGTACAGTCACTACTAAAGAAAAAGTTTTAATTATTGAAGGAAAAAGTATGGTGCTCAAAATAGATAAACTCAGTGTGTTTGGTATATTGAATGTGAATCTGAAAAATAGAAGTTCCAGTGGGTAGTTTTAGCTTGGAAATGTTTGACTTGAACCAACGTCAAACCAAATATGTATTCACTATATTTTAAGTAGTGGATAATTATTTTTAATTTTTAATTTATATTTCTTTAAAAAATTACATTGATTAATGTGCCTTTATTTTCGTACGTAACATTTGTATTTTCACAGAATGGGAGAATGACTATTACATAAAAATAAAATTCATATATTTTAGAAATTTTCATTGATGAATTATCCATCAGAATTAGTTTAAACTACATCTTATTGATTTATTTACGTTTTGCAATAATTTTCTAAAAAATTGTAAAAAATTTAAATTAATTGCGAGGTATGAATTGGAGTCATTCAGTTTTCTGAATTTACTGGACGTTGTTGATTGTAGCATAGAATTATTTGTAACTAATAAATATCATATGGCTGTGTGTATGTACGATGCTGAAGAAGAACAGAGTAGGAATTTGCTGCGGTAGATTTTTTCAATCATTCGTCCATATGTTAATGATTAAAATTATATTAATCCAAAAGTACATAAAAGATTTAATCTATAAATCATTTAAAGTACTTAAGTTTAATAATGTATGAAGTATTTATAATTATATGATTTTTTTGTAATAGTCGTATTAATTAACAATTTTAAATATGCAACGTAATAAATAAGAGGCTTATTAAAGTAATTGAAAAAAAAACACTAATAATATTCACGTTATTGAAGAGATAGTATTATAGGTAAGTTTTATCTAACATTAAATATTACTTTTATAATTTTTTTATAAGAACCAATGAACTAATTTATAATGATTAATAAATACTTAATTAATTAATAGTATTATTGATTTCTAATATTAATAAGATATAATAATTATCCTTTATAATATTTCCTACACCTTCGCCCCGCTACACCGGTGACAAAATTCTCGCCAGCGACGACGCGGCCTCCATCTCCGGCGACAATGTAGATTAAATGTGTAGAGTTGTAGAATATAGACAATGAGTTAAAAGAATTGGGGCTATTATTATTATGCTAGAAAAGCAAATGTCTTACATGCAACTATCTCAGAAGTTTTTCGATGCTTTCAACCTGTGTGGAACCTCCCTCAAATCCCCACCTATTGCTCGGAAACTTCATGCCCAACTCATACTCTCCGGATTGGACGCTTCACTTTTCTTACTCAACAATCTAATGCACATGTACTCCAACTGTGCCATGCTAGATGATGCTTTTCGCGTATTTCGCGAGACTAGTCATGCCAATACCTTTACCTGGAACACCATGCTCCATGCATTCGTACATTCTGGCCAGATGCAAGAAGCAGAGAACTTGTTTGATGAAATGCCCACAAGAATGAGAGACTCTATTTCTTGGACCACGATGATATCTGGTTATTGTCAAAACGGCCTCCCTGCTTATAGCATCAAAACGTTTATGTCAATGCTTCGAGACTCTAATCATGAAATTCAAAATTGTGACCCCTTTTCTTATACTTGTACAATGAAGGCTTGTGCTTGTCTTTCCTCCCCTCAGTTGGCTCTTCAGTTGCATGCCCATGCCATCAAGTTACATTTGGGAACCCAAACTTGCATTCAGAACTCCCTTGTTGATATGTATATTAAGTGCGGTGCAATTCGATTGGCTGAGACTGTTTTCCTTAACATTAAAAGCCCGAGTTTGTTTTGCAGGAACAGTATGATTTATGGATATTCTCAATTATATGGGCCCTATGAAGCTCTCCGAGTGTTCACCCGAATGCCTCAACGTGACAATGTTTCATGGAACACGTTGATATCAGTGTTCTCTCAACATGGCATTGGGGTCCGCTGTCTTAGTATGTTTGTGGAGATGTGCAATCTGGGTTTTAGGCCCAATTTCATGACTTATGGTAGTGTACTCAGTGCATGTGCAAGCGTTTCTGATCTGGAATGGGGTTCCCATTTGCATGCTCGAATTCTTCGAATGGAACATAGCTTGGATTCATTTTTGGGAAGTGGTCTCATAGACATGTATGCCAAATGTGGATGCTTAGGACTGGCGAGGCGTGTGTTTGACAGTTTAGGGCAACGTAATCAAGTTTCTTGGACTTGTTTGATTGCTGGGATCGCACAGTTTGGACTTGGCGAAGATGCTTTGGCACTATTTAACCAAATGAGATTAGATTCCGTGGTGTTGGATGATTTCACTCTTGCCACTGTACTTGGGGTTTGTTCAAGTCCGAATTATGCTGCCCCTGGAGAACTAATTCATGGATATGCAATCAAAAGTGGAATGGAATCCTCCGTTCCTGTAGCGAATGCAATCATTACAATGTATGCAAAGTGTGGTGATACTGAGAAAGCCAGCCTTGCATTTAGATTGATGCCACTTAGAGATACCATATCATGGACAGCCATGATCGGTGCATTCTCTCAGAAAGGAGACATTGACAGGGCACGCCAATGTTTTGATACGATGCCTGAGCGTAATGTCATAACTTGGAATTCCATGTTAAGCACATATATTCAGCATGGCTTCACAGAAGAAGGAATGAAGTTGTATGTTTTGATGAGAAGTCAAGCAGTCAAACCGGATTGGATCACTTTTGCAACTTCTATCCGAGCCTGTGCTGAGTTGGCTATTCTAAAACTTGGGACACAAGTCATATCTCATGCCATAAAGTTTGGGCTCAGTTCTGATGTTTCAGTTGCAAATAGTATTGTCACTATGTATTCAAGATGTGGGCACATCAAAGAAGCACAGAAAGTTTTTTATTCAATACATGTGAAAAGCTTGATTTCCTGGAATGCCATGATGGCAGCATTTGCACAAAATGGTATAGGCAAGAAAGTAATTGAAACATTTGAGGATATGTTGAGGACAGGGTGCAAACCTGACCATATAAGCTTTGTTGCTGTTTTATCTGGGTGCAGCCACATGGGGCTTGTAGTTGAAGGGAAACATTATTTTGATTCCATGACTCAAATGTTTGGCATTTCTCCAACAAATGAACACTTTGCTTGTATGGTAGATCTGCTTGGTCGAGCAGGGTTACTAGACGAGGCCAAGAATTTAATAGATGGAATTCCTTTAAAGCCAAATGCCACTGTTTGGAGTGCTCTACTAGGAGCATGCCGAATTCATTATAATTCAAGACTAGCTGAAACTGCCGCGAAGAAGTTGATGGAATTAAATGTTGAAGATTCTGGAGGTTATGTCCTTCTAGCTAATATATACGCCGAGTCTGGGGAGTTAGAAAATGTTGCTGATATGAGAAAATTGATGAAAGTGAAAGGAATTCGAAAGAGTCCAGGTTGTAGCTGGATAGAGGTTGATAACAGGGTACATGTGTTCACTGTAGATGACACCAGTCATCCACAAATGAAGGAGATTTATGTAAAACTGGAGGAGATGATGAAGAAGATAGAAGATACTGGAAGGTATGTTAGTGTGGTCTCTTCTGCTCATAGGAGTAAAAAATACCATAGTGAAAAGCTAGCTTTTGCTTTTGGATTGCTGAGTTTGCCATCTTGGATGCCTATACATGTAATGAAGAATCTTCGTGTGTGCAACGATTGTCACTTGGTAATAAAGTTGTTGTCTTTGATCACCTCAAGGAAACTTATAATGAGAGATGGATATCGATTTCATCATTTCAAGGATGGATTTTGCTCCTGTAGAGACTATTGGTAGTTTGGGGTACACACTATTCTTTTCTATATCTGCATCCCCTCCCATTGCTTTTCTGCTTACCTTTTTCATTTTCAAAAGCCAGTAACCATTATTTGAATATAGCTTGTTAACTATACCAAAATTGTTACATCAGTTTCTATCTGCATTAAATAGAAATTTTGCATATAATGAATTACTAGCAATTTCACAAAACAGACATATACTGCTGAACTTATCTGTTTGAAAGTTGTGGATTAAATCAAGAAGATCTAATGCCATAACTATTAAACTTTCTTTCCATAATGTTGAATCACACATCCCATGTGCTGGTACGAAAGGGTACAGCTTTCAATATTTTGGTTATCATATTTAAGAAATTGTGCTGCATATGTGCCATATGTTTTAATTTTTTAAAATCTACTCGTGTATGTGACAAAACCCCTCATTTGTTAGATGTTGATTATAACAACGAATTATTTGTAACTATGGCATCATATGGCTGGGTCTATGAACGATGTTGAAGAACAGACAAACAGGAATTATCTTCTGGTAACATAATTTATCGTAAGTTAATCCTTTCTATGCCGTTGGTAGAAGTAAAAGACACGTGAAATAGAATGAATAAGATCCATGTGGCTTTCTGCAGATTAGGTGAAATGTTTTTCTGAATTGCAAGTGTCGGTAAATATTGGATATTTTTTGACGATACTAAAAAAATTCTTAATAATAAGACACAACTGGAATATGATTTTATCTTTAATCCAAAATTTTGCCTTTTCAAAACAGAATATATAATAACATTTTTAAAAAGAAAATAAAATAAAGGACGAAAATAAATAGACAACCTATATTCTTTTATGATTAATGCTCTAGTTATAAGAAGTATACAAATAAAAGGTGGATAAGAAGCATACAAATAAAAGATGGAAAGTGTTCCATGAAAATCAAAGGAATATTACACAAAACTCTTCTATTAGCCCATAAATGTTTAATTTGATTTTTATATTAGTCCATCATGAATCCGACACTAAATAATGACAATGTCCATTTGGTTATTTTTTTTTTCCAGAATTAGGGTTTAGGTTTTAAGAGATAGACCTATTTTTTAGTTGGAGAAAGAGATTGAGAAGAAATCTGTGAGAAAATTTGTAGAATTTGGTATATTCTCAAGAATGTACCAAAACACTGATATATGGTACCATCCTCACCAATTCACAGAAATAGTAAAATAAAAATGTGATGGAGATTAATTCCTCACCTTTTGTCAGTTAGATTACCTTCTTTTTTTTTTCTCTACAGGGCAAACTATTATATATTTATGTTTTCTTTTCAAAAAAAAAATCTGATCCCATATTGTTCTAATAATAATATTTGTTTCAATTTCTAATCAATAGTTTTTTTTATTTGAAAATTTCTAATCAATTTTAATATATATCTTATAACAACATCAAAGACTCATTTATCCCATAAAAAATATAACTTGTAACTTGACAATAAAATAATATGGAACTACGATGTTAAAATAAAATAAAATAATATTGGAAGTGATAGCTTAAACCCATATTTCGTATATATTAAAAAAAAAACACACACACACACATTTCGTAGAATAATTATTTTCCGTGACTTTTAATCTCTAGTGATTTTTATAATTCAAAAAAATTAAAATAAAAAAATACACTTACATTAAAAAATCAAAATTAACAAAAGTATGAGCATTTGAATTAGGCAATCTCGTTTAAATAAGGTAATTTTGTTAAAACTTAGTTAATTGAGTTTGATTTTATGGAAGAAACCAACATTTAAAGAAGAATATTCGGTATCTATCATCAAACAAGATATTTTTGTCAGGGGAATTGAATGCACAAAGTAAAAAAAAATTAACTTGAAAAGATGGTCCCAGTGTGGATTTTGGCAGCATCAAGTTGAAGAAAAGGGGCAAAAGATGTTAACCGATGGAGGATTTGGGACCACTCACCAACTTAACCAAATCATAATAAAGCCACTCTTTATGTTACCTCTTTATTTATCATAATGCAACATGTGAACATGCCCACCACTCCACTTTCAATTATTTTTTTATTATCTTAAACTATATTTAAAGTTTTAGAATATTTAAAGCTATAAAACGAATGTCGACCCGACCTAATTTTATGAATCAATAATTAAAATAATATGATTTAATCTAACTTATATTTTAATATTAATCAAAATGTTTAATTTAACACGATTTTATATTAGGTCAATAGACTATCGGATAAAATTTAGTTTGATTAAAAATTAACAAAAGAAATATTAACGTATTTATATAAAATAATTAATTAAAAAATATTTAAATATATATATATATTTAAAATTTAAATTATATTAATGAGATTAGTTTTTATTAAAGATATAATGATTTATTACAAAAATTATAAGATAATGATTTCATTTAATTATGAGAGTTAAAAACATTTCATTTATAATTTATTAATCTAAATGAAATAATTAATTTTAATTGTTAGATATTGAAATTAGGGTGTCAACATAAGATTAGTTCGATAATTAGATTGAAAGACATGAAAAATATAGATAAATAAATTTGTGATCTAAATTGAATCAAACTTATTTTAATTCAACTCATTTAAGTCATGACTTATACTTATATGACTTAGGTCATACTAGTTCATAGTCTTATAGGTTTGTCCATTTTATAAAATAATAATAATTTTTTAAATAAAAATAATATTATTTTATTAATATATATTATTATAAATTAATTTGATAAAGGGTTTCATTGTTCTAAGAGTAAATATCAAAATAAGTTTTTAACTATTTCTTATTTCAATGTTTAATTATTAAGATTAATTACTATTTTATATTAATAAATTACTAAAATATTATATTATGATAATCAAGAGTAAGTTTTTAACTCTTATTTTGATATATGGATGTATTTTTCTATAATTTATATATTAAATTATTATATCTTAAAAGAAATTAATTTTACTAATATAATTTATAATTTTTTATTTTTATTTATTTATTTATTATTAATTATTTTGATATAGATATATTAATATTTTTTTAAATTCAATCAAGTTAAAATTGGTCTATTATCCCTGTTGACCTAACATAATTTGACCCATTTTAAAATATAAATCGAGGTTAGATCACCAAATTAATTTACTTGACCCATAAGACCGAGACGAGATTGGATTACAACGCCCATTTTGATAATCCTACTTAAAACAAGTAGTTGTTAAAAACTTATTTTCATATTTATTCTTAAATATACGTAATTTTTTTATTAAATTAATTTATCATACATATATATTTTTTGATAAAATAAAATAATTTTAATTTTTACTCAAAAAATAAATAAAATGGATTCATAAACCTACGAGCTAGTTTACGCTAAACCCATGTAAGTTATGACTTAAAAGACTCTAAGCAAAATAAATTTGATTCAATTTACGTCATAATAATTTTTACTAAATCTAAATTATTTTTTGAATTTTTTCATACTAATCAATTAAGCCTATTTTGACACTTTTACAAATATTATAATCATTTTTAAAAACATTTATATTTAATAATTATCACAAGATAACATGGTATTTAATGTAACATGTGAACATGCCCACCACCCCACTTTCAATTATTTTTTTATTATCTTAAATTCTATATTAAGTTTTAGAATATTTAGAGTTACAAAGTAACAACATTTATAATTTAATTTGATCTATATTTTAAATTGAGTTGTAATTTTTAGTTTAATTTAATAGACTAATGAACCAAAATTTGTATGATTGAAAATAAAAAATATATATATAAGCATGTTTATATCAAAATAATTAATTAAAAATATCTAAATAAAAATAAAATAAAAAATATATTTTTATAAAAAATAAATTATATTAATGAGATTAATTTTTATTGAAGATATAATTATTTAATATATAAGTGATAAGATAATGATTTCATTCCATCTTATAATAAGATTTAAAAACTTATTATTTATTATTATCATTTTTGTTTTAGTAATTAATTGATCTAAAATAATAATTAATTTTAACTATTAGATATGTCGAAATATGTTTAGTTTGATGAGTGACTCAAAACACTTAGAAATACAAACCACAAAAATTGTAGCCTAAATGATATCAAATATATTTTGATCCCGCCTATTTAGATCATGATCTACATAGGCTTGAGTCAGGCTAGCATGTAAGTTTGTGGGTCAATGCGTGTTTATAAAATAATTATTATTATTTTAAATAAAAAAGTAATACTATTTTATTAACAAATATATGTATTATAAATTAAGTTGACAAGTGATTCAATTGTTTTAAGAGTAAATATCAAAATAGTCGCACTATTATGTTCGTCACTACACCTGAGTCGCTTGTCATCCATCCACTGCACCACTACACCACCATGTTCATTATGTTTGTTGTGTTATCACGTTTCAATCACAACATTTACCGCGTTTCAATCCCATGTTTCATTCACATCATAATGTTTACCCCATCAGTGCATTCGTCGTATCACTGCATTTGTTACGTCACTATACTAACGTTTGTTAGTTGCATTGTAAGGTTTGTCACGTTTCAACCGTATCACAGCATTTGACATGTCTTGCCATTGCGTTTCAGTCCAACGATTCAGTTATGATTATTAAAAAAAGTAAGAACAACAAAAATAAATATGAGTCAATGAATCAACCCACTAACCCATAATGGGTTAAGTCAAGTTGTAAAAGTTTTGGTTCACCATAAAATGAGTCGGGTTTATCTCACTTATTTTCAATTCAACCTCTCGATTGAAGCTCAGGTTGACACCCTTAATTTGTTAGAAACTTATTATCAAATTTATTCTTAAAATAAAATAACTTATCAAATTAATTTATAGTACATATATATTTTGCTAATAAAATAATTTTATTTTTATTTACAAAATAAATATAATGAATCAGTTTATAAATCTACGTGCTAATCTGGTTTGAACTATATAGATTTTAACTTAAATGACCCTAATAAAATAAGTTTGATTTAATTATAGTACATAATTTTTTTCTTCAGTATAACTTATTTTTCTAACTTTCTTAGATGGATCCATGAAATTAATACGTGACACTCCTAAAAATATTAATTATAATTATTTTTTAAAACATTTATATTTAATAATTTTCACAAAGATGACATGATATTTAAAATTTATTTAAAAATACAATTTATAAATATTTAAAGAAAAATATTAATTTTGAGTTAGAAAATTGAATTCTTCTCTCGTTAAAGGGAATTTTGTCCTGTTTAACCCTGAAAATACCTATCACTTTCATCTCTCAGTTTTGTTTTATCGGTTTCTTGCTCTTTTATTTTATTTTATTTTATTTTTAAATTAAATTGAATCACCTCACCTTAATTAGTTTACATGAAAATTTTAAACCACAACTTAGAAAAGTGTATTCCATTTTCTTAATTTTATTTTTTTATCAATTAAAATTGAAGAGTATACATTGTGCGATGTCACAATGTCTTAACTCTCTTGTAGTTTCAGACTGGTTATTGTCCATATTCATCTTTTAGACAAACTCTATAATAATATCAAATTCAAATTAACAGTATCAACTAATTAGTCCAAAATGGCTCTCATCTTTTTACGTAAAAGATAAAAATGCGTATTATAATTAATCCGATAAGAAAATTAAATTATATTTTTCATCCAATATTTTTAAATTTTAATTTTTTTTATGATTATAATATCTTATCTGTGTTTGAAGTTTTTATTCATCGTAATTTTATTTTTAAAAAATATTTCGAAATAAAAATATAATATATATATATATATATATATATAAATAACCTGATTTAGGAACAATTCACAAAACTTATAAATTATAATAATATGTGTTTTCAAACATATTTTATAGGTTCTAAACATTTATAAAAAGTTACCTATATAAATTCAAAATACTAAGAATAAAATTGGTACGTCGTAGAGGAACAGTTATGTATAAACAAAATCTTCACTTTCTTTTTTGTGTTGCATTTGATGATATAAGAAGAAGAAAGATATTGCCATAAATAACACCGCACTCTTCCTCAATCATTGCCCTTTTTTTCTTTTTCTTTTTTTTTTGTGGGACACACTTCGTCTTGTAAAAATGAATATTGCCATAATTGTTTTTCATTTTAATTGTTTGTGAATAAACAATAGTGAACTAACAATTAAAATAAGTTATATATGCATTTTTTTATTATATAATTGAAAAAGTTAAAGGAAAAATCAGGAGCATAAATTATGTTTGTAATGTATTTGTTGTATATGTTCCGAAATTTTACATGTAAATGATAATTTTGATATATTTTTCTTTTATTTTCTTAAATACAATTAAACAATATTAAAATTTTAATATTATTTTAAAATATATGAGAACATAACAATCTTATTTAATGTATATATATATATATATATATATATATATAAATAGATTTAATAATAATTTATTTATGTTGTGAAATTCATATCTTGATGTATTTTGTATATCTTGTTATATTCTTTATAAAAATACTTCTTACATTCCCAATATTTTCATATTTTTAACAATTGTATTTTTATCCTGATTTTATGTGAATCATGGTGCTCAAATTATATCATATTTAACACGTTATTAGTTAAAAAAAATTGCCTATACTCATCTCTTTACCTATATATAACATAAATAAATCCTAAATTTTATTAATGTTTTTTTAAAAATGTTTAGATATTTAAGTTTTTTTTAAAATAATAAAATAAAACTCATAAATTATATATTAATATTATATATATATATATATATATATATATATATATATATATAATTTTATGAGTTCTATAGATCCGAATCAACGAACTATTTGTATTCATTTAAAAAAATAAAAAAAATATTTTTTATTTTATATATAATAATTTAATTAATTTATAAATTTGATTGACCAATAAATTTACTAATTGGATTAACCAATAAATTTATGGGTTGGACTAACTTAAACTTGTTTTGATTACAAGTTAAACATCTTAAATAAAAAATAACCTAATTTTAATTAAAATATAATATGGTCTTTAAAAAAAAAAAAGCGTACCAAGAGTCACATCGTAACTCATAAAAATTTCTGTTCAACATCTATTTTCCCATTTCTATGAAGAAAATCGACAAAATAATAACTCTTTTTAAAGGTTTTTTTTGTTGTTTTTACATATTTAATGCTTATTATGTAAGAAGAATGTAAAATTATTTAATATAATATTTTCTGTCTAATAAATTTAAAGAAAATACATTTTTTCTCTTTAATTAAATGATAAAAAATCATTTTGCTTTGTTTACCAAAAAAAGAAGATTCATGTTTTAAAAACTTTATCTTCTAAAACGATACTTATAATTTATTTTTATTTGACATCAGGGTAATTTTTATTTTTTATAAAATTTAACAAAATTTGTGAATTATGATTGAATAATAATATAATTTTTCTACATCATCAATATAAATTTTACAGATTAAAATATAATTATATGATAATTACTTTTATTTCATGCAACGCTATTTTATTTTAATCTAAACATAATCTTAGTCGTATAAATATAGTTTCATTTGGTTTTAGTTCTATTGAAATAACTTGTTACTTTTACATTCTGATTGATATTTTAATCATTAGCATTAACTATAGTTATTCTGAAAAAAAAATTATTATGTAAAACATATAAAAAATTAAATAAACTATAAGTAAGTAACTTATTTATAGAAAATAATAAATACATTTATAATTAAATTATGAACATGAAAAGATTAAATATCTTATGTTAAGTATTTTTATTACATTGATTGTTTCAATTAATACTTTTACATCTAATATAAAAGCTAACTACAATTAATGATACAAACCAAAAGATAAAAAGTGTGTAGTATTTAAATGTTGCAAAACTTTTTACAACGACTTTAATTTATGTCTTTTATTTTGAATTCTTTTTTCTATTTTTTTATATGATGATTTAATGAGAGAGACAATTTTTTTAACTATGATTAGAAGAATTAAATTATGTTAATTGTTTTTTCAGCAGTGTAAATACGAATTAATTTTAGTTTTATTTAAGTTCCAAAAGTACACCTACTTACAATATAATAAATTTAAATTGATTGTAAAGGTATAATCTAATTAAAAGGTTATTTTCTTTTTTTTAAATTAAAAAATTATGAGCTAATTTGAGTTTTTCTTTTTGGATTTTATAAATAAACTAATTTTAGTTCATACTTTTTTTTTTCTTTTTAGAAATTATTACGGAGAAAGTTGTTCAAAGAAACAGATTATATTTTCATTTTGTATAGAAAAAAAGAGAAGATTTCTGTTCTTCCTGGGCTGCATGCTTCACGCTTGGCTGGCGAATTTTTACTTTAGTTTGTTTATTGGTGCACGTGTTCTGGGAACACGAACCAGTGACTGAATTTAGTGTCACATTCAAATAGTAAGAGCTTGAAATTTGAGGAAAGGAAAAACCCCACAGAGAGAAAAGCAATTTCCTTGTTTGCCAAAACGATTAGCATATTAAAGGGCATTTATGTGACGATATTGTCCCCTGATGATGTGAGTTTCCAGTCAAATCAAAAACCATTTTTCTTTTGCGAGTTCGGATTTTCTTCAAGGGTGTCTGTCTGATATCTGTGTGTGGCCACTGAACTACCTCAGTGTTTTCGCATGTGTGTGTTTTTGTGTTCTCAGAAGAAGCTGAAGTCGCTTTCTATCTGCCGAAAGTGACAGGAGATAGAGATAAAGAGAGATAGTTTTTCAATCCCAAAAGACAAAACGGGTGATTACTTGAGAAAAAAGAGAGCCGTTGAGGCTTGGAAGAGAGCCACTCAGTTCCGGCCCTTTAGAACTTGTATCATGGTTCGTCCCAATTATCGTTTCTTTGTATTTTCCTATGTTTCTGTCAAGTTTTTTTTTTTAATTTTTTTTTGATGATTTTGGGATAACCCTTTTTGAGCTTCGAGTGCGTGTGTGATTGGATTGTTTGAAATATTTGGGTTTTGATTTGGGAGCGGTGGTGGGGCGTGGTTCTTTTTGCTGGTTTCTTCGGTTCTTTGAATGAAAAAATTATTTTTTTTTTAATGTGGGAATAGATGATAGGGCTTAGGGGTGGGTGGAGTCTATATGTAGTAAATCTTTGTCTAATTTGGGTTTTCTTGTGCGTATCTCTAATCTGAAACTTTGGCCTAAATTTGGGGGCGAGTTTTATGGCTAAGGATGCGGTAGTCTTTCTTTTTGATATTTTAGGGAGGGGATTTGTGGTTCAGTCAAATTTTACTTGTAGATTTTGTGCGGATGGTTCAGATAAGCCATGCTTTCAAGTTTGATTTTCTTTCTTTGCTTTTTAAATCTTCGTTTACGTATTTATATAGTTTTCGGTTATTGAGATTGGCTTTGTATAGGCTTTAGTGAGGTTTTGGTTAAATTAGAAGAGGGTAACCTTTATTTTGACTGGTAGATAGAACTCAACTCCCTTTTGGATAATTTAATCTTTTCTGGTTCTAATTTGGAGAAACCCAAGTTGAGGTTTCTCCTTTCCTGCACATATCCATTGTGTGTGTGGAAATACATTCTTTGTTCATTTTTTAATTTTGAATAGTTATCTCTGGGCTTCAACTTCATTTGTTCATGAAATCCAACAAAAGTGGAGGAGTTTCGATTTTGTATGCATGTCCTATAGAATATGAATCAAAGGCTAGCAGCAGCTAGGGGGATTAAGGGCTTCGTTTTTGTGTTTAATTGAATGTGCTTGCGTATATTTGATCAGCTAGAAGTTGAGTTTGTTGGGTTTAGCTGTCATTTGTTATTATGTTAGAATCAAGAAGCTGCATTCGAAGATTGCGAAAACGAGGTTAGGAATTTTCTTGTCTGGTGTGGAATTTTTGAACTAAATTTGTTGACGGAAGTTAATTATTCTCTATTTTGGCTTATTTGTTATGTTTGCCATGCGACTTGGACTTCGGCTTTAGTCCAAGACAGTTCTATTAATTAATTCTCCTTCAGCATGATGGCATGCTTGACTTTGAATTTCTGTGCTTTTAGCCATTGTATTTCTGATAACGACTGTCCTGTTTGGACCGTTTTGATATCAATATTATTGTTGCATCTTTTCTTGGAAAGAAGTCCCATTTCTGTGTGGCCATTTTCTCTTCGGATTAAAAGAAAATGGCTAATTTATTGTGTTTGACAATGTGGCTGCTGTTCTTTATGCATTTACCCCAGTCAATTTTTTGAATGGTGGTGCTATGGCTGCCCCCCATCCTGCTGTGTCGGAATTTTTTCCATTCGCCATAGGCAATTTATGAAGGGATGCTCACTATGTTGGATCCATAAGCCACAATGGCATGTCTATATGGTGGAATTTTGGCCTTCTGCCACACGCCATGGATAACATCGACCCTAGCAGTGGTTTGTTATCTAAGAGGAGAAATTAGTTTTGATAATATGCATATATGGTTAGGCACACCAGATTATAATAATGGTTTAGGGCTTTTGATTTAGCAGGTTTTTCAGGAATTTTCTTTCTTAGTCTGCTGTCAGTTTTTCTATTGGACACTCTACCAAATGGCTTTTTCTACCTTTCCATGGTCAAAAATTTTCTGCAAGTTATCTTTTTTTAGTTATTATTATTAGAACATTGAATTAATTAATTTGTTCGTGGTTGTTTGATTGGTAAATGTTTATGTTTTAGAACTATGGAAAGAAATAGGCTTATAAAATAAGAAAGTAAAGAAGCATGCCATTTTTTGTCTGTGTTTCTTTCACAAATCTTTGGATGTTTACCTCCTGTTCTTATTTTAGCTTCCAAGTTTCTTACGTGACCATGATCTGTTTATAATATATTGTTTATCTTTGTTTTGAAAATTGTAATTTCTTTCTTCTCATTGTTTTCTTTTTCCTTTTTGGCCAATGATTCTAATATGGACAGGCGAGGAAGATGCATTGTGCCCCTCAAGAGATAGGTAATGATAGTCCAAACGTTTCAGAAGCAAGAAAGGATTCCATATCAACAATATATCAACAACAAAATAGATTCACATCTTTAGAGGTGACAATAAATTTCAGTCCTATTTTTTCCAAGATTTTTTTAGTTGAGTTTCTCAAGGCAATTGATCCTTACCTCTATTTTTGTTTTTTCTTTAACTGTAATTCTTTTATTCAGGGTTGTCAAGAATCTTCTCTTTCAAGGACTAACTCTGATAGCAGGTAAAATATTTTTTTGTGACTAGCATTTCTTTCGTTATCTTTTGTTCTTCTGGTAGTATGGTTTTGTCATTAATTTACTCATTCTTTGATTGACATTGCTGACCTGTTAATATAAAATGTACTCCTAGCTTTCTAAGACATTCCTTTGAAATATATTATCTGTACAATGATTATATGGCTTATACCAAAGGTCGGTATTGTCATAATGATGTCATACGGTCTCCATTTAAAGACGTTGCTAACTTTATTCTACTACATCTTGGTATCCTTGTTTTTGCATTTTTCTAGTATTACCTAAATTTTTTATCTTGTCAATTGAGGAAATGGGGTAAGAAAATAATTGTTTAGAAGCTTGTTTTTTTTTTATCTTGTCATAAAAGACATAAGAGACGATAGCTTCCTTGTTTTTTAATCTCTTCACAAAGTTGAAGGCTGTTAATGGCTATATGATTCAATTTTCAAAATGTTTTTCGTTGTTGTATTGCTCCTTACACTTTTATTTTTTATTTATGTATTTTGTATTCCCAAGACACCTTCTTGGAAGTTATTTATGATTAAGTTCTTCTAATTATTGATCAGGTGTGCCATCATTTCATTCCTTAACTTTGAGCCTGATGGAACCTGGAGAATTGTTGCCCTACCAGTGCAGTGTCTCAATCACATTAACTTAGCTTCTGGTGTAAATATGGATGGTGTGCAACTGCTTTTCCCTCCACCCCTTAATAGGTTGAAGATTGATCAATGTAAGGGCCCTAGAGTGCCTCTTCCTACATATGCTTATTCAGCTAAATCAGGTACAAAAAAAGGCTTTACTAGTTCAGCTGTGCGTCGACGATGTCAAAACAAGATTGCTAACAGAGCTTCTAAACTGAATGAACTCCCTGACAATTCAAGCTCTCAAAGTTCATTAGTCTGCAGCTCTGATTTGTTCCCTGATAATTCTGAGGAAATTAATTCATCTGATAAGTACACAATTAATTCCAAGGAGGAGGACAAGTCTTTGAAAAAAAACTCAAAAAAAAGGGCAAGAAAGAAAGTAAGACGGAGTAAGAAGAAATCAAGTGACAGTGGCTCTACTGAGCGCGAAGTTCTTACTGAGGAATATGTCTGTGTAAGTTTGACTTCTGAAACCTGCAGCAGCAATGACGTGGATAAGGAGGGTGTGGCAGAATTTTCAATATCTGATGATATATTAATAAAATCTGATTGTGATAGAAATGAGCTGAATGACAACATCATTGTTATGGAAGCACCTAATAATAGTAACTCTTATCTTGATCAGGCAGTGATGTCAAAAGATTCTGCACTTATTGTTCCAAGTTCTGCAGAAGAATGTGTCACATTTGACTCCAAGAATCAGCTCAAAGACAGGGACCCTGATTTTGCAGTCATTGATAGAGAAATAAAGGACATTCCACACGCTCAGCCATGCAGTTTTAATGATATACAAGACTCTTTTGTGCTGGATTCAGTTTCAGTTGGTTCCAGAAGTGATGAAAGTGTAAATGCAGATGATATAGGAAAACAGTCCAACAAGGCAAATTGCACAACCACTTCAGATTCAGGAGATGGATATTTCCTTGGTCAAAACTTGACTAATGGTATTCACAATAACTGTGAACATATTGAGGGAATCAGGCACGGTGGTCAAAATTGCATCAATAATGATAAGAGAGTTAAGCAGAAGAGAGCAATGTCGAACAGTGCAGCTTTAAACAAATTTGGAGCTGTTGGAATTTTGCATGGTCGTAAAGGGAAGGAAAACAGTCATTCTGTGTGGCAAAAGGTTCAGAAGAATAGTTCTGATGAATGTGGCAGTGATTTGAAGAAAGTAAACACTACTTTGTCCCAACTTGCTTCTACTGTGGAAAAGGATCCTTCAATTATCAAAGAATGTAATTCTGTTGGTGTAAATGGTGTGACAAAAACTGAGGATAAAAAACACATGAAAAATAAAATGGGTAAGAAATCAAAAGGTAAAATGGACTCGCTGTCAAAAAAGGGACACAGCAATTATTCTAAGAAGGGTTTGCATTTTAACAGGTCTTTTTCGAATGATCATGGGAAGGTTGGTGTTCAACAGAGTGATATGTTGCGTATCTCATCTCAGGAAATTGATCAACAAGGATTGAACAATGACTCTGAATTTAATTCTGATGTTAATTGCCTGATGGATGGGGTCCAGACCGATGGAGTTGAACAGGTAACGTCTGAAATGGTTCACAGAGCAGAATTTCATCTGGAGGAGTCAGATCCACAAAAAAATGCCTTCCATACAGGCGCAAACGCAAACAAGGAAAATATAGATAGTCAGGATAGCTCATTAGTAATGCCAATTGAGAACGTTAATCAATCAAGTATGTCCATAGAGTTGTCTGCAGTGTCTTGCAATCTTGAAGGTGATGAGATTGGTCAAACAGAGAAAGAAGTTTCTGCTGCAGACTACAACGCACAAAACCACGGCTCTGGAATTACGCTATGGAAATGGATACCAGTTGGGAAAAAGGATACAGGGTTGGAAAAATCTGAATCTAATATTTCACCGCCAGATTTCTCTGATGCATCCTCTAGTAACAATTTTAACTATGAAAGCAGTGTTGAACCAGAAGTGTCCCCTTCTGAAAATAAGGATTCTTCACTAAATACAAGCAGAATATCAAGCGACAATGTGTCCTGTCTAGATGAGGGCGAGGGTGAGAACCATAAATTGGGTGGTCAGGTTGCATGTACGTTGACACAGCACAGGGACAAGCATGAAGTTTCTAACCACATGTTTTATGAAAGCAAAAATCAAGACATGTTAGAAAAATATTCTTACAGAATATCTAAAGCTGTGAATGATGCATGTAGGGCGCAACTAGCTTGTGAAGCACTGCATATGGCTACAGGTGGTCCAGTTGCAGAGTTTGAAAGACTACTACATTTGGGTAGTCCTGTTATTTGTAAATCAGTCAATTCAGTCAGTTGTGCCACCTGCTCACACAACCATACTGGTAGTGTCTCACTGTGTAGACATGAGATCCCTAACCTATCTTTAGGATGCCTGTGGCAGTGGTATGAGAAACATGGGAGCTATGGATTAGAGATAAGGGCTCAGGATCATGAAATTCCAAAGAGACAAGGAGGTGTTAGTGATTTTCCATTCCGTGCCTACTTTGTCCCTTCTTTATCAGCCGTTCAGCTGTTTAAGAACCATGAAAATCAATGGGTAAATAGCGGTGACAAGGTTTCAAATTGTGAGGTTTCAGAGGCATGCGAAATGATTGATATTTCAGAAAACTCATCTATTGCCAGTCAACATTCAATATTTTCTGTTCTCTTTCCTCAGCCTCGCAATCCGGATGCAATCACTGAAACACCAAAGGAGATGGCTTCCATCAGTAATACATCTATTCCGTCTTACAACTCAAAGGGCTCTGGTGATTTTGAACTTCTTTTTGAATATTTTGAATTTGAGCAACCTCAACAAAGACAGCCTCTGTATGAGAAGTAAGATTGTTCTCCTTTATCCTTTCATCAGAACATAATTGTTTTTATTGTCTCTATCTGTCATCAATTTTCTGGAATAGACAGTTCTTTGCCATTTTGCATGTTCCTTAACTATTTATATTATGCTGAGTAATTTTATTGAGATCATCAGCCAAATTTATTTCGTTATACTCTACAGGTATTAGGAATAGAAGGTTTTCATCTTCTTTTTCTTGTCCATAAAGTAATAGATGTTTGTTTGGCTGCTGTAAGAAGCAAGTTTTGTTGATGGAACACATGCTTATGACTTGATTTTGATCTTCTTACAGGATACAAGAACTGGTTAGAGGAAATATACCAATCCAATCTTCAACTTATGGGGACCCAACAAAACTGGATTCAATAAACCTGCGAGATCTTCACCCTAGATCTTGGTAAGTGATCTACAACTATATTTCACGTTCAAAAGAAGATGTGATTGCATCTGCCGCAAGATCAGATAACGAGAAAGGAGTTTTTTCTTGACTTAATTTCAAGTGATATTTCAAATGGTAACACTAACCCACCTAATTTGCAGGTTCTCAGTTGCATGGTATCCTATTTACCGCATACCAGATGGCAACTTTCGGGCATCTTTTTTGACTTACCATTCACTTGGACATTTGGTTCGTAGAAGAACGGGTTCAGATTTGTCAACATTAAGTTCTTGCATAGTATCCCCAGCTGTGGGTCTTCAAAGCTACAATGCTCAGGTGTGCATTATCTTGCTTCTTATTCTTCCAAGCATTGAAATTAACCTTTCAGTTTGTCAAGTAAAACCTCTCAAGATGAGTCCATTGCAAATAATATTTTGTTATTCTATTTATGTGGCTGATTTCAAGATAATTAGAGCTTTTTATTAGCATATCAATCATGTAAACCACTGTTTATTTGGAAGCAGTCTTTGCCAGGGGCGAAGGAAATAAAGAATGTAAAAGATGAACTTTTGTAGTTTTCTTTTTTACATTAAGGAATATTATTGTAAGATGTAGGAAGTATGTGTTGAATCGAGTTGTTCAAATTATACTTAGTTTGTGTACTATGATTATGATTATGTTTGGATAAATTAAACTTATAGGAAAAGAAAATAAGATAAAAAGAATTAAGCTGCTTCCATAAGCTTAAATCAGTTTGTGTGGTTCAACAACAGTTCACTCATTTAACTAGTTTAAAAACTAAGAAGCATAAATTGATTTAAATTTATAGATAGAGTTTGTTTTTTTATGCTTTATATCTACTTCTATATATGTTTACATATCGAAGTTTATTCAAACAGGACCAGTGAAGAAGTTCAAAATATCATCCATTTAATTTGGTTTATTTTACATGTGTAGTTTATGAGTGAAGGATTGAAGCCATTATACTATGTCTTCAAACAACTGGGATTATACTTACGTGTCACTAATTGCCTTGCAATGCAATGACACTTTTGATGAGTAATGTGGATACTTTTTTAGGCTTGCTGACAAATTAGCCCTTGATGTGTGATATGAACAGGGTGAATGCTGGTTTAAGCTGAAGCATTCTGCACTGGCAGCACAAATGGTGGGCTTAGACTCTTCTTTAGTTCTCAGAGAACGTTTGAAGACACTGGAGGAAACAGCATCTCTGATGGCAAGAGCTGTGGTCAACAAGGGGAACCTAACAAGTACAAACAAACACCCCGATTATGAGTTTTTCTTGTCTAGGCGACGGTATTGATCGGTACATCAAAATTTTCACCAAAAATAATCATGAGTAGTAGACAAGCTAGTTACAACTTACAAATGATTTTGGCAACATTCATCTTATAGGATATTACTTCAAATAGGATCTAAATGTGGGTGATTGTGTTGCATCAGTCTATTAAGTCCTAGTTTCTCAACATAAATTCGTTTGTACATACATAGCTTTGTGCAGTACCATTTTTTACTTCTTTTCAATTATCACTTTCAATTTTTCTTCTTGTTAGAGAGGGCAAGAAACAATTGTAGCGATGATGTGAGAGAGATTTTAGCAGTTACTCTGTATTTTTTCCCCTGTAGTTCAGTCTATGATTCTTGTTTTCCATAGCTTCGAGTTACTGAATGCTGCCATATTTGCGTTCATACAATATTACTTCTATTGCATGCATACAAGCATTATTTATAAACATACTTTTGTTAGATCCACAAAACTATTTGTCTCATTTTAAGTCACTTTCATCTTTACAAAAGTCTTAACTATTAAGTTATTTTCTTGTCAACATTTTAACATCTCTCCTACCTCGTATATTCTGTTTATTGAAGCTAAATTTCATGTTTTTTTCACTTGTTTTTTAATTCAAGATGGTTTTATTTATTTTTCTCAAATGATAGTATTATTTAATATTTTTTAAGAATATTATTTTAGCTAAATTGAATTATAATTTTATACCTATAATCATATGAACCAAACCTATTGGATGACCTACTATGTTTAATATTATATTGTTTGCATTTTATACTTTTATACGGGAAAATCATATTAATCAAACGGGTCTACTTGCTTTTATGATAATAAAAAAAATGTCACCACCAAATTTTGAGGATATAATATTTGTATCTTATAAAATTCTGGAACACCTCTTAATCATGTCAATGGATTTTTTATACTTCAGAACGAATAAAAGTTGCTCCTTATAGGATACCCGATTTTGCGTGCAACATTGACTCACTTGTTTTTTTCTATCTTTTTTGCATTTTATTTTCCTGTTTTACCCTTCTCCATTTTCACTCTGTTTTCATCACACGTCATCTTCCTCTTTCTTATCCCATCGTGTCGTGTGCCTCTTTCTTATCCCATCGTGTCGTGTGCCATTGGAATTAGAGAATAACACACTATAAAATGTGTTGCAAATTTCTCTATCTTGGTTTTTATTAATGAAGTTATGTTTAAATTATATGCATAAAATTGAATACAAGTATAACAATTAAAGAATTTTTAAATTTTTTAGTTTTTTAAAAATAAAATAAATTGCTTTATAAGTGATTTGTTAAAATAGTTTTAAAAAATTATTTTTATCTTTTAATATTTAAAATTAAAAAAATAAAAACCAATAAAATATTTTTTATCTTTAATTTAACGTTTACGTCGTATTATTCGCACCCGTTAAAATTAAAATAAATAATTAGATTGAACGGATCTTAAATCTCCTTTACAAAATATATTTAAATAATCTTGACGACAAGTATTTATAAAAAAAAAAGGTAAAATAATAGTCTCCAGTGTGCTTGAGCTCCTCCGAAGCGAAACCCAAAGCTTAGAAGCTTCTTCGATCACAGTTTGCCGGAATCAGCGATGGATCCTCAGCCTGAGCCAGTCAGCTATATCTGCGGAGGTTTCTTCCTTATTCTCATCTCACTCTCACCTTTATCGCGCTTTTCTTTCATCTTTTCTGCAAATTTGAATGTGTGTTTAGGGTTTTTAGAATGAAGTGCCATTTGACGTGTGTATTTGCTTCAGATTGTGGCATGGAGAATACGCTGAAGCCTGGTGACGTTATACAGTGCCGCGAGTGCGGTTACCGAATCCTTTACAAGAAGCGCACACGTCGCAGTAAGCTTCAGTTTCATTAACGCGCTATTTTATACAAATTCTGTTTCGTTCGTTGTTGCTGTGTTATCTTTTTATATTCTTCACTTATTTGTATTAATTAAAATATAGAAGTAATTAATCAGTAATTATCGTTGCCGTTGGAAAAATTCTTGTTTATAAAGTGGTAGTGATTTTGTTAGAGAAGAGTGTTAGTTTAAAATAAGCCTCTGGTTCTAGTGGTTAGTCCTGTGTAACAGTGTAGAGTAAGGTATTGAAATTCATATAAAAAGAATTGTAAACAGAAAAACAGCAAAAAGAAGCAAGATAAACTTCTCATATACACATAAATTCAAATACCTTGCATATCGTTTTCTTTCACCTTCAATTACCCCCATCTTTCCGCCAATTTCCCTAACGGAGCGTCCCGCTCGTGAATCTCATTTCCGAAGGGGATGAGTCGAGGGCGTTGTCGGCTAAGATAATTTGAATAAGTGGCGGAGTCAATGAAATTATATCGTAATGGAGTATTCTTTTAGTTAATTTTTCTTTTGTTGTCGTTATGAAGTATCAAACTATCAGAAATCATCTTACTGTTGAACTATCAGAAATCATCTTACAACAATCATATACCGTAATGGAGTATTCTAATTACATACAGAAAAAGAATACAACTGTATTCTGTTATTACTAACTTAAACTAATTATACTATACGTGTTTGCTTATTCAGATGTAGTTTTTTTTTCTTTTTTGGAAAACAAGCATGTATATGAGAGAGATTATGGTTTTAAATTACCTTTTACTCTTTCACTTGTGCTGGTTAAGCTACTATCCAAGATTTTAAAAATAATAAATGGATCTCCTCACAAAACCTCATGGTCTATTCGTCTAGAACCAGCTCATAGTGATGATTCTGTTTCCTTTTTGCATTTAAAATTAAAAGTACCTTAGGCTGAGTTCTTGACCCCATGGCAAAGCTTTATATGATCTAGAGGTGGATACTTATCCTCATTGGAGGCAAACCTTTTCTTCATATATCTTTGGATCCTATTTCTTGTAATCAATTTACATTTCATTGTCAGAGGCTGATAACATTCGGTGAATGTAGTTTACCTAAGAATAATACTCAGATTATTATACTACTTTGTTATCTGTATTCAAAATTTGTTTCTAATTCCCCTTGACTTGACGATAGAGAAAGGCTAGGTTAAAGGATGGTATCAGGCACCACCATAATCCTAGATGCCATTATGTTAGAATTCAATTACATAGTGCCTTATTTAACAATGATAGTCCTATAATTTAACACTGATTGTGGGGAATCATACATCACATGTAATATGATAATTGGTTAAAGGAATATAGGAGAACTATGATTATTAATTAGGCATATAAATATAGTATTAAAGTAACAATTTCTGTCACCAAAGTTCTTTTTGTTTCTATCTGCTGCATATAAATATATGAAGTGTGTATGTTCTCCTATTTCTTAAAGCCTTGACTTTTGGTGAAATTGAAAAATATCAACAATAACAAGTTTTATATAGGAGTAAATTATTGCTCTTCAGTTTTATGGTATTTGAATAAAATTTGGAGATATATTTATTTAATACCAATTGTTGAAGAAACTGAGGCAAATCCTGCTGGATATATAGAAAAGATGTTATGTTGGAAACAAATGGAAATATATATTCTAACTAACATAATTGGAAGAACTGCATAGCATATTCCATATCTATCTTTATAAAATTTAAAATTTGTAAACCACAAAAATATAGATAACATAAGTAGTTCAATCAATTGTTTTAAATGTTTGAAACATAGACACATTGTTTCTCACTAGAAGAACTATGATTTTTGTTGGAAGGTGGTGAATTTCAAAGTGAATATTTTATCTATCTTCATCTTGCTCACCCACATCTGGTGATGACAAGTATGAATCAGAGTGATTTCTTAATGGTTAGACATATTTTGGCAAGTCCAAATTGGAAAAACTACTTGACATATAAATATGGATAAGAACTATTATAAAATTCTGTACTTTCTACTTACATGATTTTTACATACGTACTTAACATGTAGTGTTTTTATGCAGTTGTCCAATACGAGGCCCGCTGAAGAAAACTGGTGTGACATTGGCAAAGGATTTCCAAGGAGAAATTGTGCTCTGCATATGTGCCATGTGTTTTACATGTGTTGTGATATTGAAGAACAGCTTCTAATACAGTGATTATTTGAGTAACTCTACAGTTTGCATTTGGATGATTTAGAAAAGGATAAAAAACTTTGAAATTTGAATATATTTAGAACACTTTAATTAATTAAAATATAAAAGATGTGTTTGATATATACGGTTAAGACAAATGTTTAAATTATATGACATTTTGTATCCTTTGCTTTGTCAAGTAGGTGATGGATAATACACGTAAAATAATATTAACTTTATTGTCTTACTCTTTTTATATTGATTATCTAAAGATAAGTTTAATATTGATAATCACAACGGTAAATAGCCAGTAGCACAATATAATTGTGGTGATGAAAATAATAGTAACATCGATATCATCATTTCTCAAATAATAAAGGAAAATAATTTTGTCTTATTTTTTCTATACTTGATTTGTATCTGTGATTTTATTATTTATTTTAAAAGTCAAACATAAAGTAATTATAGTATCTTATTCAATCGAATAACTTTTTAGAAAATAAATAAAATCCTAAATTTAATTTATTATCCAACCCTATAAATTTTTTAACAAATGAAATCTTAAATTTAATTGCTTCAGTTGAAAGTTCATCAGTTTGTTTAAATTAAAAATAAATGTTCTTGAAATGAGTAATTTTTTTCGCTTTATTCGCATTCATTCATAAAATAAAATGCAGATATCAAAGGGATAAAATTTAAAAATAATAAATAAATTTAACATAAAAGAAGTAGGGCATATTGACATTTTCATCTGGGCTCCTTTTCAAAATGTTTTATTGCATGTTTGGGTTTTCGTTTTCATCTCCATTAACCCACGTTTGTAAATCATTTCCTTTGGATTCAACTTACATAAAAAAGTTAGAATATGTTTGAATGATATTATAGATTTAAATAATTTTTTTTGAAATTAAATCAATTATTTATAGATTAAAAAACTGTATAAAAGAGTTGTAACTAATTAATATATACGTAAATAAATCTTAACTTTTATGAAAAATAATTTATTTAGTTGTCTAAAAATTCTAATAAAGACGTTGAAACAAGTACTTAGTTGAAGAAGTCTAAATTAATTTATATAGTAGCTTTAAATTATCATTTAAACTTTTCCAAAAGTAAGTTTAGATTAAAAAAATTCAAAAGCTTATATAGCATGTTTCAATTATCATCAAAACTTTTCTAAATTTCATATTAAAAAACACAATAGTATTCTTCTTAAAAGTAGTTCAATTCTCAAAAGCATTTTTAAGTATCCAACACATGCACTAAAGCTTCGCTAAAAGTTATATTTTCACCAACCTTTCATCCAATGTTTGAATACGAAGCAATTATTTAAACAGATTTCACTCATATTATAATAAACTCTCTCTCTCTCTTTTTTTTTTTTTTTACGAAACTTGATACTTTTTATTCAAACTTATAATCATGTACTTTAATTTATGTATTGTTATAATGAGTTGAGGTTTTAAAATCCAAGAAATGTGGAGTTTTAGGTAAAGTTAAGGCATGGCGTAAGCTTAACGCACTTGAAATCGTCGTTGTCAAACTTAAATAATCCTTAAAATTAAAATAACAATAAACCATGCACGCACGCCACGACCTAAAATTCGTTGCATCTCATCATCTAACTTTCACGTGATTCCATTCTATACATTTTTTTAATAGTTATGATGTTATTTTTTTCATTTTCATGTGTCTTTTTTTAATTATTAACGGATTTTGACCAAATAATTTTAAAATTAATAATAAATAAATATAAAAATATAAAAATATAAAAATTAAAATTATAAATATATAAACAAATATATTTACTCATCATTAAATTTCTTAAGACAAAAATTATAAATATACATAAAAATTAAAAATGTTTCAAGATTCATTATCCTCTTTAACATCTAACAAACTTTGTTACTAAATATTTTTACATTTATTATATTATTTTTATAGATATATTCATAATAATTTTAAAATTTTATTCTATTATAATTTTATCTTTAAAAAATATTTTATTAATTAAAAATATAATATATTTAAATTATTTTTAATTTAAATTCTTAAATTATAAACATATTTAGTCTACACAATTTATTAATTATAATTTGAAATTTGTCCATAATAATAATTATAATAATAATAATAATAATGTAGAACATTTATAAGATACCTCCATGTATATGTGCTAGTTCGACCACATAATATATTTGAAACTAAATTTAAGTATGATTCAATATTTTAAAATTTGATTTATAAAATTATAGATATACTCAAATTATATAATATAATTTAATGATATATTTAAGATTTTTGAAAGATAGTTAATAATAAAAAAGTGCGATGTTTTTGAAATGAATGGTTGGATGAAAGATTTGCATATATGCAGAGGATATTCCAGAGTCTTCCCTGCAATCAAATCCGAAGCGAAATTGACGATTGTTTCGTTTCTTTATGGTCCACTTTTTTGTCTATTAAGCTTTATACTTTCAACTCTTTCACACAATTAAATGCGATTTTTTTTTATTTATTTATTTTCCGTTTTATCAATTCACATGGTTCTCAAATATTCATAATTTTACATAATTTTTGTTTATTTTATTATAGTTTTATTATATCTTATTAAAAATCAATTCCCTTTCACGTGTTTGAATTCAAATGCATCCAAATTCCAGAACGAATATTTTGTAGCCAAGAATTCTAAGACGGTGATAAAGAGGTGGGCATAAATCTTTTCATGAGTGCCAAAAAAAAAAGTTTAAATATAAGAATTAGAAGTATTATTACTTTAAAATAAACAGTGTTGAAAAGATGTTTTATTAATATATATTTGTATTAACTTAAACCATGGATCATAAATAATATTTTTCTGGGTTCATAGTTGATTAAGAAATTTTACACATCAGATCTTATATCTTTTCTAGTATCCATTATTGGTTCTTAAATTAATTGTTTATGGATTCCCAGATTGCATTGATGTGATCTAAAAGAATATGTTTTTAGAGAGAGAGAGAGAGAAAAGAAGAGGCTTTAAACATTGTTTATGGGTCCAATTATGCAAAATGGCACATCAAATGAATAGAAGAAGAAGAAGAAGAAAAAGTAATAACAAATAATTGCAAAGATCGCCATTCACCATCAATGGCCAGCTGTTTTTCATGTGAAACTTGGATAGTTTATAGCTTTCCGACAAACTTCATTATTCATTTTTATTGCAAAAAATACAAAATTGTTCCCTCAATATCAACAAAACTTTACCTTCTTTTCTTAGTATACTGTTTTTGTAACCATTTGTTCTCTGCTATATCTAATTTCAAATAGAATTGTTATTTTCTTTGGAATGCAAGATATTTTTTTAGTTGGAAGTCCTAAAATTAATCTCCTAAATTGTAAAAGATCATTAAAGTAGTTTTAACCAATTTTATAACAGTTTTTTGAAAATTGGAATTTATCAATTATCTTATCATATATTAATTTATTAATTATCTTTAATTTGTTATTATTTTAAATAATATTTTATATCAATTATTATTATTATTATTATTATTATTATTATTATTATTATTATTATTATTATATGAGCTTTATACAAAGAGACTTACAAAGTAAATTTCACTTTTACTACTTATTTTCAAATACACTGATCTTTTCAAGGAACAAGAAAATTACAATCTTTTCAAAGTTACGAAGTCTAAATCATGGTTTATCACATGAAAACCAGTTTTTGAGTTATAAAAGTTTATCACATGAAAAATAATCTAAATTTACATGATTTAATAATTGAGGTAACTTGGATAATATGTGGAGAATGATGTTAAGGTATGTGATGCGTCAAGTAGTGTACATAAGAGACAAATATGATTAGCTTTTAAAGCGTGCCAATGAATGGAGAAGATAGAGTTCTGTTCTGACACACTTTGCCAGAAATTATATCCATTTTGTGGGAACAGTCATGGATGGCAAAACAACAAACACCAAAATACTGTATTTATCTGCATATTCATTGCCTCTTACCAAAGTTGACCATAAAACTACCCTTTCTTTTCCACATTCATCATTCATACTACAAAGATAAATAAAAATATTACAAAAGAAAGATTATATCATCCTAAAGAAATATCTCTCTTTTATCAGTAAAAAGAATCATCCAAAGCAATAAGAGTTCAATTATGAAATAGTATGAGACCCTGATTTACTTTAATGTCATGTTTACTTTAATGTTCATTAAGAAAATTGATTAATTTAGTTGATGATATTAATGAAGTTTTAATTTTTAAAAATAATTACGGAGGTCCTAGATATGAAAACAAAAATAGAAAGTACAATTTTAGAGTAGTACGCATCCAATCTAAGGGTGTTGTGTGCTGGTCTAATCCAGCATGTCACACACTGACATCTACGAAAGTTGTAACTTTACATAGCCTTCAACTTGTTATTTATCACGTTCACATTCTCTCTCTCTCTCTCTATCATCCACTAGCTGCAGTTGATATTGATGTCTAAGAGAGAATCAATAAATAGTAGTAAGTTATCCACCATGCACATTCAGACTCAACCCTTGGAATAAAGGTGAAACACCAACTTTAGCCTAAGACAAGAGGAGGGTAGTAGTATCTAGGAAGTTTCACCATCCTTGGAGATTCCGAACTCACAAGATTTTGGGATTTAAACCATTTCATTTTCCAAGGAAGATCCACACATCATGGCTCAAAATGGAAGTGGGGATAGAGTGGTGGACAATGGTTTTGAGTCTCTTGATCAGGATGAGCATGATGACAGACTGAGCCAAAAGGGTAGCACCAAGCAAAAAGAGGAAGAGGTTTCTGTGGAGAGGGTGTTCCAGCACCTTCTGGTGCCATCATGGAGGAACCAATTGACTGGGAGAGCCTTTGTGGTCAGCTTTGTACTCAGCATATTGTTCTGTTTCATCGTGATGAAGCTCAACCTCACCACTGGTATTATTCCTTCTCTCAATGTCTCTGCTGGCCTTCTGGGGTTCTTCTTTGTGAAGACTTGGACCAAGTTCTTGGAAAAATCTGGCTTGTTGAGACAACCCTTCACAAGGCAAGAGAACACTGTTATCCAAACCTGTGTTGTGGCTTCCTCTGGCATAGCCTTTAGCGGTACCTTCTTCTCTTCACTCTGTGCCTTTTGTTTGTGGATTTGCTTACTGTTGCCATGATATTGATATCTATAATGTTTTTAATTGGTTAATTGTTGGGAGTTCTGACCCCTTTTTGTTACATGGGGTGGAAAGTTTCTTCTTTTGAAATTGACAAGAAATTTACCAAACTATTGGATTTTTGGTGCCGTTTCAGATTCAGCAGTGTGCTAATTTGTGGGGGATTAGGATTTCGGCAAGGCCTTGTTTAATTTCTAGTGTTGGCCTAGTTTGTAAACTGCTTCCTGCAGAGCAAAAAATGAAATTACTTTCTCGCTATTGAATAATTTCCAGAAAAGTTTTCAAAGGAGAAAATACAAGTAGTAAACCACTTGAGTGGTTAATTGAATTGGTATATAAATTTCTGTTCTTCTTTTGAATATTTTCTGATTTTAGAGTCAACTCTCTCTGTTCCACTGATTGAATAATTTGGAAAATAAAATAAAATTGGCCGAACAAAATCGAAAGCCCTCCTCACATCCTCACAATCTTTTGTAACCAAAGGTCACTTCTTTTCACTGTCAGACAATGACCTTCTAGAATATACTAACTGTGGAAAAGCAGCATGAGATGAGCGACAAAGTCATCAAATTTGTCTATGCCTTGAAAGATACTTTTTCTTTGCTTTGAAATTTCAACTTATGACAAGAACATTGGAAACCAAATTGATGTGACTGAATGGTTTGTTAATGTTCCTACCGATTTCAACTAAACATCAGCAGAAATTCCGAGTTATTCCATCTCACCTTTCATTATTATATAATTTTTGTTATCAACCATGTATAATTAAATGTATTGCATCATATTCTGAAATGAAGCATTGCAAGCTGTTTAATCTGGTTTAAATGTTGTGTTAGTTTTTTAAGAATATTGGACTTTAGAACAAACCAAAACCCTAGAATGAGATTTTGATGTTATACAAGTGGAGGAATCTTAGGTCCTATTTAGAGAAATTTCTTCAATAAGATAAAATGAAATAAACTTCTCTTATAAACTTCTTAGGTCATATTTTCACTAAAGTGTTGTTTATTTGTAATCTAGGAACTGTTTTTTTTTTTTTTTTTGATATCATGATTAGCCCAGTTACATTGAAGTTGTCATTTAGAGATTGATTTTTGTATGAACAGGAGGGTTTGGAAGTTACCTCTTTGGAATGAGTGAAGAAATAGCTAACCAATCCACAGACACAAGTGATTTTAAGAACCCAAGTTTAGGGTGGATTATAGCTTTTCTCTTTGTTGTTAGCTTTCTTGGCCTCTTCTCTGTTGTACCTCTCCGAAAGGTATGCCACTGACACATTCTTCAAATATTGATTGCATTGTTCATTATTTCCATTTTATTCCTAGTAATTTGAAATGAGTATAGTAAAAAATTTTCATAGGAAAAGAAAATAAAAAAGGAGAGACCTTTTATAATTTCATTTTACTTTCTTATTTTCATCTCTAATTATTTACTGAGAAGTTTATCAATACAGATCTTAATTTAGAAACATGAATTGTTTCTTTTTTTAATCCTCATCACTTTATTCAGATAGCAATTAAGTTATGATTCTGTTATTTGTGTTAGATTATGGTCGTTGACTTCAAATTGACATATCCAAGTGGTACTGCAACTGCACATCTCATCAACAGCTTCCACACTCCTCAAGGAGCCAAACTTGCAAAGTAGGCATTTTCTCTGATTCCATGTTACTAGAAGTGACTACATAAGATGTTAGAAATTCAGACTAATTTACTGTTTCTTTTGCACCCTTCCAGGAAGCAAGTGAAAATGTTGGGAAAATTCTTCAGTATGAGTTTTTTATGGGGTTTCTTTCAATGGTTTTATACAGCCACTGACCAGTGTGGATTTCAAGCCTTCCCTTCATTGGGGCTTAAAGCGTATGATAACAGGTATGCTGTCACTTATTCATTTTAAATGAAGTTTCTTTATCTAGACATGTAAACATGCATAAATCTAAAAGCAAGATACTTAAAAGTTTTTTCTAATCCAGAATGACTAATCATATATTGACTTATTTGTAGGTTTTATTTTGATTTTTCTGCAATATATGTTGGAGTGGGAATGATTTGCCCATATATCATAAATATATCAGTGCTTCTTGGGGGAATTCTTTCTTGGGGAATAATGTGGCCCCTCATAAAAACCAAAGAGGGTCATTGGTATGGTAAAGGCCTTGGCGAAGGCAATCTTCATGGCATTCAAGGTTATAGGGTAAGTTCCTTGATGTAAAGAACATCTAGTACCACAATACTTTTCATTCTTTCCAATGTCTATCAGTTAAATGGATTTACCTTGAATTCAGGTATTTATAGCCATTGCCTTGATCCTAGGAGATGGTTTATACAACTTCATAAAGGTGATAACTCATACTCTCTGGGGGTTGTATCATCAAATCAGAGAGAAACAAAGGGAGAATGTGCTTCCTGTTGCAGATCAAGACTCCCCCTCAAATCCTCAGCTATCGTATGATGACCAGCGTCGTATCCAACTTTTCCTTAAAGATCAAATTCCCACATGGGTTGCAGTTGCAGGTTATGTTGCTATTGCTGCCATCTCAACAGCAACTCTGCCACACATCTTCCCCCAACTAAAATGGTACTACATAATAGTTATCTATCTAGTTGCTCCCACCTTGGCATTTTGCAATGCTTATGGTTGTGGCCTAACTGATTGGTCCCTTGCGTCCACCTATGGAAAGCTTGCCATCTTCACAATTGGAGCATGGGCCGGTGCTTCACAGGGCGGAGTTCTCGCAGGCCTAGCTGCCTGTGGAGTGATGATGAACATTGTTTCCACAGCCTCAGACCTGATGCAAGATTTTAAGACTGGCTACCTCACCCTGGCTTCCCCACGCTCCATGTTTGTGAGCCAAATAATTGGCACAACAATGGGTTGTATAATTTCTCCTTCTGTATTTTGGATTTTCTACAAAGCTTTTCCTGACCTTGGGAAATCTTCAAGTGAATATCCTGCCCCATATGCAATCATATACCGTAATATGGCCATATTGGGGGTGCAAGGCTTTGGCTCCCTACCAAAAAACTGCCTCTTGCTGTGTTACATATTCTTTGCTGCCGCCGTTGTTATAAACTTGTTCAAAGATTTTCTTGGTAAGAAAGGGAAGTTCGTTCCACTTCCAATGGCCATGGCAATACCTTTCTACATAGGACCATATTTTGCCATTGACATGTGTGTTGGAAGTCTGATATTGTACGTGTGGGAGAGGATTAACAAGGCTAAGGCAGACGCTTTTGCACCAGCTGTAGCTTCTGGTTTGATATGTGGGGATGGAATATGGACTCTTCCTGCTTCAATACTTGCCCTGGTTGGAGTTAAGCCACCAATTTGTATGAAATTCTTGTCCAGAGCAGCAAATGTGAAGGTCGACAATTTCTTAGGGAATTGAGGTCTCGTTTGAATTGGACTTGGTTGGTATCTTGTGAAAAGTGACTGGCTTGTAAATTTGTGTAATATCACCGAAGTTTGTGGTTTTAAACTTTTGCAGCCATTTAGTTGAACAGAACAACTTACAAGGAACAAATATTGTTTATTATATATCAGAAAGAAAGCACATGTTTAGATTGCATTTTGTTTTACATGGGGCTCCCAAAAACATGTCCATTTCGAATATGCTTCCCCTGAGCATGTCATGGGTTTTTATATATTATCAAAATTTTAAATTGCTGTTGCAGGTGCAGCTCCATCTATCTTTAATGTTGCAGAAAACTGCTGACAAATGTGGTTACAAGTTTCTATGCAGCAAAGACTCCAAAAAAAAATCTGAATGTTAGGTAAATACATAAATTATCATCAATAAAGAGATTTATTAAAATGTGGTTGGTCCAAAGTGATATTCAAAGATCTCATTGAAACAACGGATATTTTGAATCAATAATATGGCCACAATTTTCTTTTCATTTTAATTTTTTATATGTTAAACCAACATCATTTTGTAGTAAAATCTATTCTAACATGAGGGTTAAAAGTACATATAAGTTTTGAAATTATGATATTTTAACATTTTGCAGAGATTGTTATTTTAGAGAGGAGAATCAGAACGTGACCAAACTGATATAATTCCTTTAAGATTGATAATAGAAGAGTTAATCTCCAACTACTTGAGTTTTTAACAATTTTAATTTGACTCAACTAAACCTTATCAGGTTTTGTTTTTATCTGACTAATGATAATAATCCAATCTAATTATAAAAAACGTGACCATGAATCAAGATGCCCTGCACCACCTATTTCGAAAATGAACTATGCAGACAATCTTGAATTCTGAATCCTTACCCTAATTGAGAATAATTTATTGGGTTGCAATAAATTGGTTTGTAGTTAGTTTGAAAGTAAGACATTGTTTATTTGGTTTCCCTTTTTGACATGAAATGATATATTAGACTTTGACTTAATGAGGAAATTGTCATATTATTAAATTATTATATGAAGCTTAGAAAATGACAATTGAATTAAAGAGTCCATTTCTATTCTTTCTGATTTTTAACTCTTCGTGCACAATTAAAGATAACTCTTCAAAAAGATAGGCACATAATAAATGATTCCCTAAAGCATCCCTAAATTGGAATTACCTGTAGATTAAACAAAAGAAAAATTAGGGTTGGATAAACTAAATTATTGTGAATAAGTTTAATGTTATACTTGAAATTCATTTAATTAATGGACGTGCCTAATAATTACCAAACTATGTGCTTATTTGAAATCTTAGTTCTGATTTAGGTGGGTAGCGTATTTATTGAAATTTGACTCAAATCTAATTTTTCAATTGATTCTTTGATAAAAACCCAGAGAAAAAGGAAAGTGAGAGCATTGTGTACAAAAACAGCTGTCAATCATCAATTCTAAAATTATTTCTTGACTCAATTCAAGTCAAGAAAAGGGAACCAACGTGGTTTATTTATTTATTTTTTATAAATTCAAAGATAAATCACATCACTTTTAAATTAATATATCAAATAACTCCCACGATAAATATTGGATTAGTATACATCGAAATTTTTTCATTCTCTCTTCCTCAGAACCATATGGTATTGGTATTATAACTATTCTCATATTTCATCATAACCACATGGTAAGCAAATCCAAGTCGTCACGTTCAATCGTACTGTAGAGAGAAAAAGGGTATCCTCACATCACTTGCATGACCTTGCCTGGTCATTCTTGTGCCTGGCAATCACAACTTTGATCACTCTCAAGCAGTCCAGTCTTCATCACTTCCATTATCCTGAACAACACAAATATTATAAACGCAGTAAGTATATAGTTTAACCCCATGCCTTTTATAAAACTGTTAGATTGTGTAGATACATACATCCATGTGAGTGGATGCATGTGTAAGGTTAGGAAAATACCTCTGAAGCATTTGAAAATTCTTCAATGTCATCGTCATCATTGTCACTTTCAACCTACATTGATTATGTGAATATGAAACTAGTGACTAAAAGGAAACTGTAAGACTGATGCAAAGTTTCTTATTACTTAAGATATTTCGGAGCATCAAATAATAAAACAACAATATAAAATTATCAGGGAATTATAAATGGAACAATGATGTTGACTTCAATATGTACAAACCGGTCCAAGAGTGCTCCTAGAAGTATAAATTGAAGTAGATAAGTTTAGCCACATAGAAATTAAAGAAGACAAATTAGTGCTAGCAATTGTTGAAAGCAAAGCATGACCCCTTGAAAAGATGAGAGAAGCCAATAGATAAAAGAGTTGACAATTACTTTCCAATCAGTTGCCGGGAAACATAAGAACCCTCTTCAAGAATATTCAATCACTAAAAGGTATGGAGTTTAGAGAATGAGAAAAAAAACTTACATCGGATTCCTTGCATTTCGCCTTGGTTTTTTTACCTAGAAAATTCACATGCATGGTAAGTTTGCCAAATTTTATTTATGAAACAGCTTCTTTTAAGACACAAATTTTAAATGTAGATTGTTAGTTATATGTAAAAGAATGCAGCTGGATATAAATGATTTAATATATTTAGACAGATACTACAACAACTAGAAAATTATTCAATAATCTTTCAGTTTTCTCCATTGATTTGATTATATGCTGGAAGAATCCCATCACAAAGCAAGCTTAATAGTATATCAGTTTGACAGCATCAACCACGCCCACATTTATCTGACAGACTAGCTACAATACTGGCTATTTAAAGTAAAAGAACTTATTGTTACTGGATCATTATATTGCTAACATTTTTTATTGTTTTTTTATGAACAAATAATTTACTGAGAAAGAAGATAGCAACAGAGACTAAGCAGGTGAAACATGTATTACAACACAACAGCAATCACATTGAAGACCCGCCAAAGACAACCTCTTAAAATGACCTTTGGCCAACTCTGTTCCAAATGAAATACAAATGTGACACTCAGACTGGTGAAATTTCTAAACTTTCTTTCTAACCAAAGATACCAAAAAATTCAAATTGAAGATTGCCAAAGACTTTTAGCCTCTTCATTGGCACCAAAAATCTCTAAACTTCAGAGAGGAACGTCAGGAAATCCATTGGGACAAATCCAACCTTCAATATTGCTGACAAATTTAATGAGTTATCATCATTTGTGGCAACTATAATGAACATGAGAACATTTAATACCATGTATTAATGAGCACATTAAACATGGCCAAACCAATCCATTCACAAATTTAAATATTTCTTGCATAAAACAGCTTCAATAATATGCATGTAGCCTACATTTGGCTGGGTTCTTGTCGCTACCTTCTATAACTACAAGCATCACTATGAGGAACCAACAATTTTCTCTCCAGTGTGGTCTAATTACCAAATATCAAGAGATGCGTACTCATTCACTTTGAATTACTACCTTTCAATAATGATAACAACACAGTCACTGGAAGATATGTAGGAAGAAGGAAGAATACTCACCAGGATCTTTGTCCTTGGTCTTTCTTCCCCTTTTCTTGGATCCTTCATCCTAAAACAATAGCCAACAAATCAGTATGTATCCTACTCCAATAGGAAAGCTTATAACCAATTAAGTATAATTCTTGTCCCCACTTCAGGAAAAAGAGATTCAGGAAATTCAGAAAAATGAGAATTCAACCAGATCAAGCTTTCTTTTTGAACCAGCAGGCTGCAACTTCTTGCCAGAAGCTGAAAAAAATTAATATCTTTTGTTATTCCATCTTTATAATCTTGCTTGCCAAAATGTAAAACAAACTAGGAAAGTACAACCTTTTGATGATGGAGATTTCCTTGAATTTCTTGGAGTCTTCTGAAAAATATAAGAATTTTGTAAGATAATCAATTTGACCAGTGTTGAGCCATACCAAGCAATATGTATATGATTCAGATCATTTTAAGAAGGTAAAATCATTGTAAAATTTCAGTATCCTAAATCATGTAGAAATACTTCATAGATTTATAAACCAGGAACCATTTATCTGTTCCTAAAAAGGTTTAATCAAAGAGATCAAATAAATAATAATAGCTTGGTAAATGGTGTGAAAGTAATTATTTTGCATAATCACAGTCATTTTCAACTGCCCTTGCTTTACAAATTTGGGACAGAATGGGAAGATTCCCAAAACAACATAAGTTGCAAAATGGGTGTGGCTCAACCCAACCTCTTAATTCAAGTTTCAAATTTTAGAATAGATTCTTAAAATCAACATCTAAAAAAAACTTGGCAGACAGTAAACTGGCATGACATCTGATTCAGGTTCAACCATTTAAATTTTGGCTGGTTGAACTGGACGATGTAGTCATAGAACTGATCCTCATGCAACAAAATGAAATATATATGTATATATATAATTGGGTTGGGTTACTAAATTAAAAAGGTAAACCTAACCCATTTTATTCCCAACCCAGGTCACTTACCCCCTAATGATTATCACTAATTAATAGTCACCAATAAGTGAGAAATGACCAATATCAATTTACAAATATTATGCATTTATATAAAGTACATTTTTTTACATTTAAAATTCATTGTAATGTATTTAGCCCATATCTTACTTTGATTTTTATGAATTTCTTCTTGTATTTCTGTATCAATCTCATATTATGCTTCCGTCATATGAAGTATCCAAGGTTCACAGTTATAAAGATGAACTTGTCAAATTTCATAGATATAAATATGAACTTGTCAAATTTCAGTGTTTGGTGGAAAATTCACTCTGCATTACGATTTATAAATTATTGGCAATACATCAAAACCAGGTTTACATAGCAGTCTATGGCCCCTTTATACTGGTATTGGGCGGAGTAGCTATAGAAAACAGCATAGCGGGTTGAATCACAGTTGTAGCAGGTGTTATAGCAGTGCTATGTGTTTATTACAAAAAATCCCACTGAAAAACAGACATTAGGTAGGGCTATTTTGGAAGGCTGTTTCTGAGAGTTTAATATCCAAAAATGAGATCTATAGATAAAAGATGTAATAATAGTGAAAATAATAAGACTTGGATTTAGAAGATGATTGATGATTCATATCTAGGAAACTTGTATTTGACTTTTGTTGGTATTTAATTGTATGTTTTGATTAAAACACCCACAACTTTTTATTTTCAATTATGAATATCATTAATTTTGAGTAATTTATCGTTGTTTATAATTTATATGTATAATAATATAAATTATATTAACTAAATAAAAATTTCAAAATAGTGGCTATCTTGCTACACTCGGTCTCACTATAGTGGTTTTGGAGTTGGCTGCTATCCAGGATTTAAAACATTGATGAAGAGATAAGGATACACAAATAGTTCACAGGTCCACTCATTGAAAATGCACTTAAGATTAATAGAGAAAAAATATATCTTCAGGGCTAATGGGACTCTTCTCCCTTTCTTCTATTTATTATGGAAATCTGATACAATGAGACATAGAAGACTAAGTAAGAAACTGCAACTAGGACCCTAGGTGCAGATCTAGATACAGCTGTAGGAGGTTTTCCACACTCAACACCCTAGGTGCAGATCTAGATATAGTTGTAGGAGGTTTCCCACACTCAACACCCTATACTTAGGTCTAATGATAATACTAGGAAATAATGATTCTAACACTCCCCCTCAAGCTGGAGCATACAAATTGTATGAACCAAGCTTGGAACAAATGAACTCAATCCGAGGTCCCCTTAATGACTTGGTCATCACATCTGCAAGTTGGTCATTTGACCCAACGAACTCAGTACAAATTTCCTTGGACATTAATTTTTCCCGAACAAAATGGCAGTCGATTTCTATGTGTTTAGTCCTCTCATGAAACACCGGATTTGATGCAATGTGGAGAGCAGCTTGGTCATCACAGTACATCTTCATGGTTTGGATTTCATAGAAATTAAGCTCCCGAAGAAATTGTTTTACCCATATGAGTTCACAAGTGAGAGACGTCATTGCCCGATATTCAGCTTCAGCGGATGATCGGGCCACTACATTTTGCTTCTTACTTTTCCATGAGATAACATTTCCTCCAAAGAAGACACAATATCCTGTAGTAAAGCGTATGTCAATAGGGGAGTCTGCCCAATCAGCATCACAATACCCAAAGACTTGAACATTTCCTTTATCTTCATATAGTAAACCTTGTCTAGGAGCCTTCTTGAGGTACCTTAAAATACGGATGATAGCATTCCAATGTCCAAGATATGGAGTCTGCATAAATTGACTAACCACTCCAACTGCAAAAGATAGATCAAACCTCGTAATAATAAGATAAATTAGTTTTCCAACAAGCCTCCTATATCTCTTTGGGTTAGAGAATAATTCACCTTCTTCTGTCGTTAGCTTCTGATTTGGGTCCATAATACTGTCTACTGGTCTACAGTCAATCATGCCTATTTCTTGTAATATATCAAGAGCATACTTCCTTTGAGAGATTACAACTCCATCTTTTGACTGAGCTACTTCAATGTCCAAGAAGTATTTGAGGCTTCCAAGATCCTTGGTTTGAAAATGTCTACACAAGTACTCCTTTAGTTGAGATATTCCAGTAGTGTCATTTCCTGTAATGATTATATCATCAACATATACTATTAGATAAACACATTTCTCGAGAGATGTATGACAGTAAAAGACAGAATGGTCTCCTTCATAACGTCTTAGCCCAAATTTTTGAACAATGGAGCTGAATTTTCCAAACCAAGCACGTGGTGATTGCTTGAGGCCACATAGAGAATGATGCAATTTATATACTGTTGAAAGTCCCACATCGCCTACCTCATGTCATTTGGTATGGTTTAAATACATGTTAGACTAATCCACATATAGCCAATTGGTTTTATGTTGGAACCTTAACATGGTATCAGAGCCAAAGCCTAACATCTTTCCGGTTATTGTCATGGGCCAAAAGTTGCCCTTTAGTTGGGTCAAAAGTACCCTTTGCCTGGTCCGGCAGGCTTCGTTGGAGGGGGTGTGTTGAAAGTCCCACATCGCCTACCTCATATCATTTGGTATGGTTTAAATACATGTTAGGCTACTCCACATATTGCCAATTGGTTTTATGTTGGAACCTTAACATGGTATCAGAGCCAAAGCCTAACATGTTTCCGGTTATTGTCATGGGCCAAAAGTTTTCACCTTTACTTCATATATTTGAGCAGCATCTTTGGCTTTAGAGTAGGTTTGCTCTACAGCATCCCAAATATCTTTTGCCGAATTAAGGAACATGCAGGTGTCGCTGATTTCTGGAATCATTGAATTCCACAGCCACGCCATGATCATTGAATCTTCTTCATCCCATGTAGTAAACTTGGGATCCTCCTGTTTAGGTCCAGACTCCATCAGGAGACTCAACTTCCCCTTTCCCTTCAACACTGTACGAACAAGTTGGGCCCACTTCAAATAATTTCTTCCATTTAGTCTATATGCAGAATGAATATTCTGCAGTTCTCCAGATTGCTGGGATTGGGTATTCCCTGTTTCTGGGTTTGGATTCGCAACTTCCTCTTCCCTTGACATCATAGCAAGGAGGTGTGATGCAACAGCAATGCAGGCTGTCGTCTTAGGATTAAGAAAAATGCAGCAGCAATGCAGACTGCCATCTTAGGGTTAAGAAAAATGTAGCAGCAATGCAGGCTGTCGTCTTAGGGTTAAGAAATATGCAGCAGCAATGTAGGCTGCCGTCTTACGATTACGAAAAATGCAGCAGCAATGTAGGCTGCCGTCTTAGGGTTAAGAAAAATGCAGCAGCAATGTAGGCTGCCGTCTTAGGGTTAAGAAAAAATGCAGCAGCAATGCAGGCTGCCGTCTTAGGGTTAAGAAATATGCAGCAACAATGCAGGCTGCCGTCTTAGGATTAAGAAAAATGCAGCAGCAATGTAGGCTGCCGTCTTAGGATTAAGAAAAAATGCAGCAGCAATTGGTTTTATGTTGGAACCTTAACATATACCATACCAGATTCCATACCAGATTCCCCCTGAGGAACGAACCTAGGAGGTTGCTCCATGTAAACCTCTTCCTCAAGATCACCATGGAGGAATGCATTTTTGATATCCAATTGATGAAGTGGCCAGTGACGAATGACTGCCATTGCAAAGAAGAAACGAATAGTAGTCATCTTGGCCACGGGAGAGAAAGTGTCACAATAATCAAGACCATAAACTTGAGTGTATCATTTTGCAACCAATCGAGCTTTGAGTTGATCAACTTGACCATCAGGGTCAACTTTAACTGCATACACCCATCGGCAACCAACAGCCTTCTTACCCGGTGGGAGGGACACGAACTTCCAAGTATGACTGTGTTCAAGAGCCTGCATCTCTGCAATCATGACTTTTCGCCATCCTGAATAATCAAGTGTTTCATTCACATTTTTGGAGATAACAACAAAAGATACTAAAGATAAAAAGGAACAATAGGAAGGCGATAATCTGAGATAGCTAAGAAAACTATAAATGGGATGTGGGTTTTGAGTGGAACGAATACCTTTTCTGAGAGCAATGGGCTAGCCTGAATCACCTTCACCAGGAGTCGTGGTATCAAGGGACGAGGGAGAAGCATCTGAAGTAGGGGATTCACCATGTTCTTGGAAAACGGGATTATCCGTATGGGGGGCATGAATAGGTGGAGATGATGGTTCAGGAGGACTTTGATCAAGACTTGGACCAGGATTGACAAAGACATTGGAAAGATTGTACTCAACCACTGGAATAGGGAGATCCTGCTGTGTGACATGAACATCTTTAACAGATGGAGAGAAGTAAGGGGTCAGTTCAAAGAATGTGACATGGGCAGACATGTAGTATTTCTATGTATTTCTTCGTTTCAGGAGAGTAACAACGATACCCTTTCTGAAGACGGGAATAGCCCAAGAAGACACATTTGAGAGGATAGCTTCAGATAGTTATAAAACTGAGCTTGGACGGCCGCGGACAGTGGTGACTGAAGGTGGTGGACAAGATCAGTCAGAAACCAGAGCGGGATCGACCCGCTCTTATACCAACTTAAGATTAATAGAGAAAAAATATATCTTCAGGACTTATGGGACCCTTCTCCCTTTCTTCTATTTATCATGGAAATATGATACAATGAGACACAAAAGACTAAGTAAGAGACTGCAACTAGGACCCTAGGTGCAGATCTAGATATAGCTGTAGGAGGTTTCCCACACTCAACACCCTAGGTGCAGATCTAGATACAACTGTAGGAGGTTTCCCACACTCAATACCCTATTCTTAGGTCTAATGATAATACTAGGAAATAATGATTCTAACAAATGCAAACTGCAAACATCAACAAAATCTGGCAACGAAGCCAATTATTTTCTTTCTAGTTCATATAAATGAATACTTAGCTACATAAACAAGATAAGACTCAAATATTATCATATGTTCATATTGCATGCATTTTGTATGAATCTCAGTCCCTAAGATATCTATACCCAGAATAATTCCATTGCCCCAGTATAGTAGGTACATCCTTGAATCTTCTAAAAATAAGAGTAAAACAATATCAAAAGGAGAAGGCATTATAAGAATGTTGGACCCCATAGTAAAATGCAGGATTTCATTTTAAACCTCTAATACAAGACCAAACAATAACAGCCTAATGACTTGCATGAGATCAAGATAACCTATCCCATAGTTGCTTAGAGACAGATTAAATATACAACTTCAACGCATCATCACACACCTTATATGCTATTTTACCACGATATTTTTGAGTATGTATGATGAAATATGAGGATCCTAATATTGACATGTTGTAAGGTACTGGTACCGCTACGTATGGGTGAAGAAAGAAAGATAATGCAAATGTGAACCTTTGCTCTGACACTCTTGGAAAGAATTCCTGAAGAGGAAAGAATGAGATACAACTGAGGGAAATTTGAGAGCCCTCTATCCCCAGAAGAACTCCAATTGTCAAAATCGAGCCTCAGGTTCCTCTCAATTTATGCTATCATTTTGATCATAACTAGCCTGCATCCCCTCTTCCATATTCTTTATTCAGCTAATTACAAGTTACAATAGAGTTCGGTTTCTCTAATGCTCAGACCTTTCCTGTGGACTTTATTAATTGGGGGACTAATACATACATAGAGATGTTATTTGTTTATAAAAGATATAAGGGATGAACAAACAATTTAACACCTTTCTTTAAAGCTTGTAGTGCAGGGTCTCATGCAAACTGTTTCAAAAGCTTACCTTTTCTTCCACTTTCTTGAATAATGTGGATATAGTAGCCTGAACAAGTGGACCTCGATTACTGGGCTTAACTTCAGTAGATGCACTGGCTGAAGCAGATTGAGACACTTCTTTATATTTTGATCTAGATGCAGACTCATTATTTTCCTTGTTGAGTTGATGTACCGGTCCATCATCCTCATTATCAAGGTCAAAAGCTAAAGTCTTTTTCTGTATCTGTGAGTTAAGGAATATAAAGTACAAATTCAATGATAATATAAAATATATAAGATCAATCAGATTATAAATTCCAGGTCAACAGGTGTCCAAAAGGAAAATTAAAGTTGAAACCATTGAATGAACTATAAAGTATAAGGGTTAGTTTGGTATAACATTCGAAATGAGGAGCAAAATATAGGGACAACGTTTATAAAAAATAATTGTTCGAAAAAACACATCTAGCATGTTTAACCCACAATTTTAAGGGGATACCCAACCGACTAAGGATATTTGAGCTATTATGATCATTTACAGAAATATCAACTTCTGCCACTTTCTCTTCATGATCAGAAAGATCAGGGCTGTTCTCACCAGAACCATCATTGGACGAAATCTCAGTAAATCTGGTCCAACAAAAAAAACTAAATGAATAGGACTTTCAGTAAAAAATTGCAACAATCTTTACTGAGTCATACATTAGAATGAAACATTAGAATTAATTTTTTAGGCAAAAGTGCTTTTCTCAACATAATAACACAACAGTTCTTTTTGTAACTTCGTGGCTGGAAAACGACACACATTAGGTAAACTAATATAGAAGAGGCTAATACTTATATGATTTTCCTGCAGTTCTGGTTGAATGCCGGGATGGAGCCAATTCCTTTGTATCTTCTAAATTGATTTCACTTTCTGACAATTCATTTTCAGAGGGAGTCTTTGGTGACTCTGGCTCTGCACGTTGAATCCTGGTTCTGGGAACCCCTTGATTGACTACTGAAGCTGCACCTGCACCCCCTTTGAAGTCATATTCAGCTTGGTGCCCCTGAAATAGGTTCCAAGATTAGACAACAAAAATGGAGTTCATTATCTCTTCAAGCAAAACAAGGAAAACAAAAGTTTCTTCTTATGATCAGACATCTATTATATTGTAAAAACTCCTAACCTCATACAATTCCTTAGGAAATTCCAGTTTGGCTTCTTCAGGGTTTTCATCTTTCCTCCCAATCCACCATGCATCCGAAAATACAATCTAATAAAATCAAGATATTTCTGATAAGGAACATAGGTACCCAAAAGGTGCAATTCCATAAGATATAAATTAGTAAATGAAGAAAAAAGAAGTGCATAAAATAATTTCTTTCTATACAATAAGAAATCAAAATAAGACACAATAGGGAAGAATACTAGGGTGATAGATGTACACACACGTATGTTTCAAAGGAGAAATGATTCGGTAATGAACATTAACTCTAAATATCATAAACATAGGAATTAAATCTGCCTTGTGTATGAAATGGGAACCATGGCAGCACTAACTCAAGTTTAGTTCCGTTGGCTAATTTTCCCCATATTCTGGAGAAGTCAATGCATCACTCCATCCAATTCCCATAGTGCCCCAGCCTTATGATACGAAGAATGCAACAAGAAAGAAAGTATGTCTACTATACCGCAATTACCAAATATAAAATAATGAAATGAAAAGGCTGTGACAGGCCAGTATGCACAAGGAACTTCTTTGGCTAAGCATTTATAAGTCACTTGTAACTTAACATTAATGAATGTCTAATAGGCAAACCAAAGTAACCAGCAAGGGTAAAAAAACAAACCATGTTATCAAAATAATCCTCACACATCACACTCTTTCCACCTTTAGGGAATTGTAGAGTCAAGTATCTGTTCTTTGGATATACAATGGTCCCAAAAAACTTCATTTGACCCTGAAAAGTGAAAGTGAAAATGCATCTTGTCAGTTACCAATACAAAACATTGGTCATTTGTATCCAAAGTCTACACTCTTCTCTCTAGCTTTTCTCTAAATTTCTTCCTACTCTACTAATTACTTCTTTTCCTTAAATCATTGAGTATTCTTCGACTGATAGCATTGGTCTGTTATTAGTCCTGGAATTATCGTGTTATGGTTTCAATTGATACATTCAATAATAGCAAGAATAAAAAATGGCAGAGCCATTACAACGTTACTAAAGTTTTCTTCACATGTTGTACTTAACTCCTGCTTATGAGCTGCCATTAACATACACCAAATCCACTCATGACGGAACATTCATTCTAGCATATAAGCTTCATGTTCACAGGTTCATTTTAAATCCCCTTCCTTAACATTTCTCAAAAGAAGCCAATCAACCAATGTAAACACTCATACTAAAAACCAGCAATCGCAGTCATATTTCAAATAGAAGTCTTAAAAAAATGTTAACTAAATCATTTACAACAGGTGAAAGAAACTTAAATAATCTAAGAACTAAATCACACACATAAAATAAAACAAAGCTAAATTTGAGAAAATGTTCACTGTTTTAATTTTCTATTTTCACTTTTTATTACAAAATACCACTCAGCTTTCACTTTATTTTTTGTTTTCAAATGGACATATAGCAAATAGTAAAAATATAAAACATCCTATCTTAAACTTTTTATTGTTTTCTGTTTTCACCATATCCTAAAATTAAAAACATTGACTCGAACTAGCGACACCCAAATTCATTAAAAAGTATATAAAAGTAACCCCAATTCCAAATTCAACAACCCAGCTCCTGAAACTCAAAAACAAGCCAACCCCACAAACCAAAACCCCAGCTTGCATTCAAAATCCCGAAAACCAGATAAAAAAAAAAACCCACCTGGGGGAAATCGAGGTAGAGAACGGGGTTTTTAGTTCCCAAGTCCTTGAGGTCACCGATCTTGCCACCAGCAAGGGGAGCAATTAGCCCGGGGAAGGAGAAGAGATACCTGCTGCTCTTCCTCTGAGATTTCTTGATGATGTCTTTGCCGTGGTGCTTGGCCACGACGGAGGAAGGGTTGAGGAGAACGGAGCTGCGAGCAGGGGTCTCCGAGAGAATGTTGTTGGAAATGGCCAGAGATTTGAGCCTCTTGCGCTCTAACGTTTCTGGGTTTGTGACTTCAGTGTCTTCTTCTTCCTTCTTCTTCGCCTTCCCTCGCGCCATTAATAATCAAGCTCGTTTTCAGTGCTCTCTTCTGCCTCTGCTTCTGCTTCTGCTATGCTCTGCTGACACGCGGGAACATGGGAGCTTCGTTTTTTGTGGGGCAGTGTTCCTGTAAATCGCGGTTGGTAAAGTTCTTCAGAATTTTTATTTTTTTTAGAAATTCTAGGGTGGAATTGTGGAACATGTGTGCATGGGTGGATAATAAAACATAATTATTGATTATAAGAAAAATATAAATATAAGAAGAAAAAGAGTAAAATAATTTTTTTTTCATTTAATTTTCTATTTTTATTTTATATAAGTTATTTTTAATTTAGAAAACTAATAAATTTTAAAGTTATCGAAGAAACTTGTTAATAATATCTTAAATTTAAAATAATGCGTATTATATCTAAATTATATACCGCTTAAAATATAGAGAGATTATTATAAATTAGGAACCGAATTTCAAACTTTTTTTTAGATAAATGTTTTCATCATTTAAGTAGTAACAAGGGAAAATTAGTTTAAAAAAATGAGAGATTGAGATTCTTCTACAAAAATCATGAAGTAATTTCATGTTGGATAACTTCTTAATAAGAATACAATAGATCATACAAACGATGAAAGACATTTATACACATATTACAATATAAAAATAACTGAAAAATTTTGAAATTAAAATTTACAAATAAATATACACACCTCAACTATACAATAAAAATATACAAAATAGATCATACAATAAAAATATACAAAATAGAAAGTATGTATATAGGAATAAACTTAGTTACAATAAAAATTTTAATCAGAATTTTAATTCTAAAAACAAAGACCTATTATTTCTAGGAAGAGTTATACAATAATTTTTAAGTTTTTATTAAAATACTTTTTATTTTAAGTTTTTATTAAAATTAAAAATATATTTATAATTATATTTAAATTAATTAGTTTTTTAAAATATATTAATTCTTAATTTAATTAATTGAAAATCATTAATATTTTATTAGTAAAATAGTAAAAAGTTGTATTATAACATCCTTATATATACATATAATTGTTAGTTAATAATTAATACTAATAATTAGTATATAATTAATAAAGAAATGAGACATTATCATGTTATCAGTGTTCAAAAGAGGCATAAACACTAGGTTAAATTAAATCCCAAAATACGGTTCAATCGGTGGCATAGTATTTGAGTAACTCCAGAAATTTCCATTGAAGACATTTAAGTTCTAAATTTTGTATGTTATAGGAAATTTTCTTAACTTCTATTTTCTCTTAATTTTCCGTTACATTTCGCTCCCTTCTTTATCCCTGCAACAACGTTTTCCACACTCGTCACTTTGTTCTCACGTTTCCTGTTTCTCTCCAAATTCCATTCCCGAACCACCGATTCCACCTCGCGCAATGAGTATCTTCGAGTTCCAATTCGAAGAAAACGCGCGTCGCCGAAGCTGATTGAAGCGCTTTTTCGCTGCTTAGGGTTTTAGGGTAGGGAATGAGTGTTAGCTCATGGCGTTCACTTACGCTGCTGCGATCGCTCCCTCTCTCCGCGGCATTGCTCGCATCGGTTTCTGTGACTACAAAGTTTCGCTCGCCGGTTCTCATGGCGAAGTGAATTCGGCGTCGTTTTGCTTTTCGTTGCGTGCGGGGAAGAGCGATGTTGTGCTCGAGAGGAGGAAGTTGAAGTCGGTTGATACTCGCGTTGTGGACAATGCGCAGATGAAATCCAGCGTTGGAATTGAAATCCCGGTTTCGTGCTACCAGGTGATAGAGCTCGCTGCGGTTGTCGTTTTGTGTGTGTTTTGCTTTTCCTTTTTTAAATTTGTTTTATTTTTACTTGACTGGAATAGGTAAGTAAGGTCAAGGAGAATCTTTTGCGTTTCGATTTAGAAAATGTTATTGTTTAGTTTATAATTATTTATTCTGCTTAACGATGCAATTTTTTAATGCAAGTACTTTGGAAATGTTAAATAAGTAACGACAGCGAGACATTTATGTAATTATTTATGAAAATGAAAATTATCAATAAAAATGTTTTCTGAAACTGAAAATGTCTTCATGTTCTCATTGGTCGATGTCGATCGGTAATCATCTTGGGAAATTTTCTGCGATAGAATATTGTTTTGTTTCACGGTTAGAATTTGTGCTTTTTCGTAAAAAATAGTATGCAATGTGATTATTGATACAGACTGCTTCAGAAACTACTGTTGAGTAGAGAAAAACGAAACAGTGTTGGTTTGATAGCTTAATTTGTAATATTAGACAAGCATGCTGAACAGTGATAATCTGCAATTTGGTAAATTGGACGTGGTAGTTGGGAATGTTCAGCAGCTAGGATGATTTTTTATAGTTTTTATAAATCCTGTCCTAGTTTTGTTTTATTTTCTTAAGATTTATACTTGCCCATTGAACACTCAGTTATGTCATCTTGCAGCTCATTGGTGTTCCTGATCGGGCTGAGAAAGATGAAATAGTTAAGGCAGTTATGGGTTTGAAAAATGCAGAAATTGATGAAGGTTACACAATTGATGTTGTTGCAGCTCGTCAGGTGTGGACCAGTTGTGCTTTGTGATTAGCTGATTACCAAGTTTTGCCAAATTTGGCTGTTGATGTACATGGCAATAAAGTAATTGTAGGGTTGTTGCTCTTATCTAATTTTGCTTTGCAGGATCTTCTGATGGATGTTAGGGATAAGCTTCTTTTTGAGCCAGAATATGCTGGTAACCTGAGGGAAAAGATCCCTCCTAAATCTTCACTTCGAATTCAATGGTCTTGGTTGCCAGGTGCTCTTTGCCTTCTTCAAGAGGTACTTTTCGCAAATGAATAGTCGTTCTTCTATTTTTCTTCTTCTAATGATTGAGTTGCTAGACTTTTTCTATCTTTTGATGAAATATTTTTACTGTTACTTCAATATTCATGTTATTCAGGTTGGAGAATCAAAGCTTGTGCTGGAGATTGGACAGACAAGTCTTCAGCACCAAAATGCCAAGCCATATACTGATGACTTGATTCTTTCTATGGCGCTAGCTGAGGTAAGACATGCAGACAGATAGGTAGGAAAATTACTCCCTGAATTTGTAGCACTCTTGTTATTACCCTTTCCTTACCATTGGTGCTTTCTTGAAGTGTGCAGTTGCGAAGATTGGCTTTGAGAAGAAAAAAGTATCTCAAGGATTCGAAGCTCTTGCTCGAGCTCAGTGTCTTCTAAGAAGTAAACCATCTCTTGCAAAAATGACACTGCTTTCTCAGGTAATTTTTTTTTAAGTTTATGTTTACTAAATATTTGTAAGTCAATAGATGATTTGCTAAATATATATTTTATGAGTGAATATTGGGTTATAAGGCCCACCCCTCCATTCAACACGAAAAAAATAAAAGACAATCAAAGTCAACAAGTGAAAAAATGTCACTCCTAATTTTTGTTTCAGTAAATCAGTTTTCCTAAGAATTATTCGGTGCACATCTTTAGTGAAAACGATTATTTGCATTACGTTGTTATTGCTTAGTATAATTGAGAAGCTTTAAATATATGGACTTCTGGTCAACTTTGTAAATAGCTAACTTAGGCATAATCAGGCAATACAATAATATACAAATTTAGTATCTCGGTATATTTTTTTGTCTTTAGCAACTTTATTACCCTATCAATTCTATTTTAATTTCATACTTCCTCATTTTATGTAACCATTTCATACTCTTTTTACTGGGCAATCTACTGTCCCATAATAGTGATGTTTCAACTTATTTTTTAAGCAAAGCCACTTTTTTGGCAGTAGAGATTTTGTAAAAAAAGTGATTATCTTTTAAAAAACAATGGAAACCAAACCTGAAACATCAACTTCTTTTTTGTATGAGTTATCACATTATGTCTCTATATTAGGCATGGAACACAACCCTGAGGATGCTTGTCATGGTTTCTAGATTGAAGAATCTCTTGAAGAGCTTGCACCTGCTTGCACCTTGGAACTACTGAGCATGCCACATGCTCCTGAAAATATTGAACGAAGACAAGGTGCAATTTCAGCTCTGCGGGAATTGCTCAGGCAGGGTCTTGATGTTGAAGCTTCATGTCAAGTACAGGACTGGCCTTCCTTTCTAACCCAAGCATTTGATAGTTTGCTGGCTAAAGAGATAGTTGATCTTCTTCCTTGGGATAATTTAGCTTTGATGCGAAAGAATAAGAAGACTATTGAATCACAGAATCTAAAGGCAGTAATTGATTCTAACTGTTTCTACAGAGTTTTTAAAGCTCATATGGCGATTGGGTTTTCCAGCAAGCAAAGGGACTTGGTAATACCCTCTCTGAATCTTGTAGGCATATTATAACTATCCTGTTATAGTCCACATTTTATAAATACTGTTTTATTGACATATATTTTCAAACAGTAACTTTCTGAATTTCATCTTGATACTAATTGTTTGTATTAAACTATTAATTTTATGCAGATTAACAAAGCAAAAGGAATATGTGAATGTTTGATGGCTTCAGAGGGTATTGATTTAAAATTTGAGGAATCCTTTTGCTTATTCCTACTTGGTGAGGTACATTTTGAATCTTGGTTTCCAGCAGCAATAATTATTTCTTCCCTTTCCAATTGTTGTTGAGCATCGGCAGTATAATTTGTTGCTACTTTTGTCTTAAATTCTAGGGTACAGAGGCTGAGGTGGTTGAAAAACTTAAACAACTTGAGTTAAACTCAAATACCAAGAATAATTCAGTCTTGGGGAAGGCAATAATGGATGCATCTGCTGTAAACCCGTCATTGGTATTTGTCTTGTTACAATGTTCATTCTTATTTTTGTTGCTGTTGGGACATGTATTAGACATGTTCACTTTGTTTAATTAACTATTGACTTGGATTTCAAAGGATAGTGTATTTCCGAACAATTTATGGTCATATAATGTTTAGCCTCGAATTCTTAATGGCGTACAGGTATATTCATTGGTTTAATTGTTTTTTTCTCATAGAAGAAGAAATTCCTTTGACAGAAAATATTAGTGTTTTTGGCTTCAAAAATCTTTCTAGTTTTTGTTATGTTTCTACAAGAGATAACAGCTATTCTTGAATGCTTCAAGACTGATGTTATATTTTTTTAATTTTGAGGCTATGATAAAATCTCAGGCTTTCAATTTCTTATATCAGACGACTTGCTGCACATATGCAGGAAATGTGGCTGAAGGATTCAGTGCTTTCATTATATCCGGATACTAAAGATTGTTCTCCAGCTTTGGTGAGATCAGTTGTAGTAGCCAACAACTAGTTTGTTACTTTGATTTTGAAAATTAATGTTTATTATTGACCATTTCTGTAGGGTCATTTCTTTAATGCGCAGCAGAAATTTTCTGGAAGCAAGAATTCTAAAGGAGGAGCTCAACAAATGTTGCCCACTATATGTCATAGACCTCTATCTTCATCTGGTTCCTTTGAACGAAGAGATGTTGAGGAATCTCGCTCATACATTAGCTCTTCACCTAATCTAGGATTTGCTGTCAAGCAACTGACTCCTACTGATTTGCGGAGTTCATTGCTATCTGGTAGAAATGAAAATGTAAGCAATCCTATCGAGTCACCAGTTCAAGTGAAGAGGAACCTTGGTAGTCATCGCAATTCAGGAATTTGGCATAGTTACTTCCCTCAAGGACACATATTTGAAAGAGTAACATACTTTACTGTATTGGGTTGTATTGCATTTGCTTCCATTAAGTTGTCAGGAATTGGCCTAAGCAAGAGTCTTACTGGTTCTCATTGGGCTTTTACTAAAGCCAATGATAACATTAATTGGACTGCAGATTCAGCTGACTACCCTATAGGCCCAGCTTATATTAGGCAAAGCACTGTGACCGACAAACTGAAGAGGATCCTTTCAATGTTTAAGATACAGCTGTTGCACCAGTCAGGTGCTCGAAATCATAGTGATTTACGAACTACTCTTACCTCCTCCTCCACTATTAATTTTTCCAGAAGGCCAATGCCTGTGGAAGAAGCAGAAGCCATTGTCAGGCAGTGGCAAATAATCAAAGCTGAAGCATTGGGACCTAGCCATGTAGTTAATTGCCTAGCTCAAGTTCTTGACGAATCTATGCTTGCTCAGGTAGTGCATGTTGTGGCTTATTTTAACCTTTTCTTTTATATGGTCAAATGGCATTCAACTTGGTATTGTTCAATAATTCACTATTTCACTGTATAATCATTAAGTTATCCCCAACCATATATTTTCTTGTTAGCTTTTCACAAGCGACATATATTTGTTAGCTTGTGAATATAATGATAGAATGGAATTATAAAGAATACAAAGTCATGTAACTACAAAAAATTATTTGGTGCTGTTATCCTTGACAGTGGAAAGGTTTGGCCAATGCTGCAAAAGAAAAATCTTGTTACTGGAGATTTCTTTTGCTCAAGTTATCCATCATTCGAGCTGACATTCTGTCAGTTGGAAGCGGAGCTGACATGGCAGAAATAGAAGCTCTCTTAGAGGAAGCAGCTGAACTCATTGACGGTTCTCAGCAAAAAAACCCTAACTATTATCTGTAAGATGTTCTTGCATGGGCTTTCCGTTTCTGATATTTATTTTCCTTCTAACAAAAATAAAGCACTCTATCCCGGTTTCTATGTTCGATATTTTGTTTATTAACATCATCTTTTTATTGTTTGATTGCAGCACTTACAAAGTTAAGTATGCTATGAAGAAACAAGACGATGGATCATGGAAGTTTTGTGAAAATGATATAATGGAAACACCATGACATTTGGGCTAATAATTATTACTATGCCACGCCAGGATAGCTTATGTTGCACCTAACTTGGTTCCTTTCCTAACCTTTTGTTTTCTGGAGCCTAAAAATTCAAAAACAGATCTCCATTTAGGCTGATGATGACACCTTAAGTATTTCACTTCACACAATATAAGATCCAACAGCCCCTGTTCTTTCTGATATTTACCTGTAAGAAATTCATTGGGATTCATTAGCTTCTACTGATTGATTGGAATTCATTGTGATGTATCAGACAAAAAAAAATGAAAAATTGACATTTCTGATTCAATTTTATATGCTAACAGAATTAATGTCAACTGTATTTGTGCTATTCTTGTTTTTCCATTGGCCTTTATGGTGTGTTTGCATCAACTTATTTACTCTTTACCTCGAAAGAAAGAGATGTGGTTTCTGTTTATTTAATGTGATTTGCAATGAACTGAAGGAGAGAATTATAAAATTGACCTAGGTAGAAGGCAATAGAAAGCAGGGGAAAGATAACCTAATTGAATAAAATTATAAAATTATTTTTTTAAAATTAATGTGAAATCATACATTTATCAATAGAAGATTATATTAAACTTTTACACAAATACATGATTAGGTCAAGTTTATTGTTTTATTTCATTAAAATATTATATTTATTTTTAGTTAATATAATTTCAAAATAACACTAATAATTTTTTACTAATTTTAATTATTTATAAAAAATTAAATATTTATTTAATCCTTATAAATTTAATTTTATTTATGAATTATTATAAAATATGCGTGTATCTTTATAATATTATAAATTTATTTTTTATATATATATAAAATTAATTTAATTTTATTAATTTTATTGTCAATTAATTTATATTAAATTATATCTAATTTTAATTTATTTTTATTTTTATTAATTTATATTTTATATTATATTTATATCTTAATTTTAATAACAATAACATTTTTACTAAATATTTTAATAATTTTCAAAATAAAATTATTAAAATATTTTTTTAATAATAAAACTACGTTTTTTACCAACTTTCTTTTTATTTCTCTAATTTTTTCCGGTTATTTTTCTTTTAATTTAAACAATTTTACTTTCATTTCTCTTTTTCTTCCTATCCTTTTTACTCTTCCATTCCTCATCGAACACTGTCACTAGCTTAACTTGATGAGGGTAGGGTTTTCACCCTTCCTTTTTTTGGCAAGACATCATTAGACTGCAATATCTTTGGCCCAATGCACAGAAAATGTTGTAATCTAAACAGAGTTTTAAATAAACTTAAAGTTAAAATCAAGGTACAAATTAGAATATTATGTTTCTACAGTTTTGCTAGCAAAACAAAGTTCTTCAGAATCCAAAAACAGAAAGTTAATGAATACCTTCCTCCCCTGAGAAAATCAAACCAAATCTACTGTGTGTTACAGGAGTGATTAATAAAACAATTATTTAAATGTTAATATTTTTTTATTAAATGAAAAAAGGTTGACAATAGAACAAGGTAGACGTGCCTAGTAATTCTCTGAAAGGAAAATGATACTTTGACAACCCAAATCCATATAACTCACTGTAAACAACTCTGTTTTAATATTATAATAATAATTTTATTTTATTTTTATTTTTTTAAATCAGTCTATAGATTATTATATTAATAAAAGTGAGTTGTTTGAAAAATTGTATGATTTCAGTTGTCAAAATATCACTACTCTTCTCCGAAATACAATGTATAAGTATCCATCAAAATTTACTTGAAATATAAAATTTAAATAATATAAAAAATACATTTATTGAAAAATACATGATTTTGAAACATTTATTTATATGTAAGATAAATAATTTCGAAATATGTATTTATATTAAATAAAAATAAGTTTAGAGATGAAAAAAGAAATCTAAAAATATTTTAAGTTAACTTAAAATAATTCAACATTTATTTAAGAAAAAACTTAAATCAAAATTTTATAATTGATCACATATTCTAAAAATATATTATCAGACAGTCAAAGCAAAAAATATCATATATTCATCACCCTAAAATATCATCATAATTTTTATTTAACCCTAAAATCTTGTTTTCTCATTTTAAATATTGTGTATTGTTGTTTGAAAAGTAAGAAGAAGTCCAAGAAGGAGGCAGGTATTTGGGGTATTGGGTTTTGGCTAGGAAGAAGCAAGCAATAGCAGTAAACGAAATCGCATTCTTTGACACTCAGAAACAGACACACAAATGGGAAGACAAGCAGTAACTAGATTGCTGTCCTCGATCGCCTCGCACCGCCATGGACTCCGACAATTCTCGGCGGCCACGCCTGCGGTGTTCGTCGACAAGAGCACTCGTGTGATCTGTCAAGGCATCACCGGCAAGAACGGCACCTTCCACACTGAACAAGCCATCGAATACGGCACCAACATGGTTCGTTCTAAATTATCTCTCTATTTCTCTCCATTTCGATTTCGATCCACTCGGTTTTTTATTCCTTTCTCATTAACGCCACCATCGCATGCATACTTTTGCGTTTGCTAACCCTAACTGCTAATACAACAGGTTGGTGGTGTGACTCCTAAGAAGGGTGGAACCGAACACTTGGGCCTTCCCGTCTTCAACACCGTCGCTGAAGCCAAGGCGGAAACCAAGGCCAACGCCTCCGTCATCTACGTTCCTCCACCGTTCGCTGCCGCCGCCATCATGGAAGCCATGGAGGCTGAGCTGGATCTCGTCGTCTGCATCACCGAGGGCATTCCTCAGCATGACATGGTGAGTCGTTTCTCGCACTCGAATTCTGAATTCACAGTTTGCAATGTATGGAATCCGCATTGCAGTTTAAGGTTTTTGTTTTTGTGATTTTGGTACGTAGTCTGTCTACGTATTCGTGTAATGCATAGATCATATGATGGCTAATGGATGCCTTTGATATTTCGTAATTCATTTCGGGGGGGGGGGGATGGATTTAGCTCCCCCTAAATGCAGCAAAGGTCAATGTTAGTAAAATCATACTTCATATTCTAACACATTTTTAGTTTGTTAAACATGTATATGTACTACCAAGAGTTGAATTTAAATCAATGATTGCGCTGTCTATTCAAACACTTTTTCTTAAGCATTTATATCAGCAAAAATAAAAAATGAAATAAGTTTCCCCTACAAGTTAAAATTAGTGTATGCATAAAATAGAACTTCTTTCATTTTAGATTTTCTAAACTGATTTTAATTTTTGTTAACTTAAAGAGAAGTTTTTTTTTTTATTTTTCTTATTTTCTTGTCTCATAAGTTTTAATGGAGAAGTCTATTCAAACATCTTCGAGATTACATACTTTTCCCTTTAAAGTCAGTTGCTTACTTTAGAGAAATCAGATCCAACAATGGGCTAATGTCAAAGGCCTTGTGTGGTTTACTTTGGGAGCTTTGCTGCCCAGTTGAGTGTAGCGGCTGAAGTTGATATTTTTCTATTTCAGGTGCGGGTTAAGGCAGCACTTAACAGGCAGTCCAAGACTCGTCTGATAGGACCAAACTGCCCTGGTATTATCAAGCCCGGGGAATGTAAAATTGGAATCATGCCAGGATATATTCATAAGCCTGGTCGCATTGGAATTGTCTCTCGTTCTGGCACCTTGACATATGAAGCGGTGAGTGTTTGTTTTCATGTAGGCAAAGACTATCTATGTTGTTGGAATAGTTTGTGAGATTGATAATGCTGTATGTATGGTGATTAGGTTAAAAACATTAAATTGATGCACCCCTGCTGAGGAATAATGATGTGTTCCTAACATATAAAAAGATTGACCCATTGTACTAGAATAAGTTCTGTCTATTATGTTTCTTTTCACTGATTGTGGATTCCGCTGAATCTTTTCTTCCACCTGTGATATCATCACGATTCATGTCCTAATTTTTTTCCCTCAACTGTGTTTGGCATAATAAGCAACTCGCTTCATTGTTTGGAACAATTTACTGACATTATGACAAGATGAAAGAAAATTTAACCGTCATGCTTCTTTTTAAATTTTAGTTGCTTAGCCTCTTGAAAATGGAAAAACCGATGCTTTTTTATTATTTGAGTAGCAGGGTTGTCCCTGGTAATTATTGCCTTTGAAAATTGTTCTTTGATGATATGATACATGGTTACCTATGAATAAACCGTATATTTGTTCTCTACTATTCAGGTTTTCCAAACAACTGCTGTTGGCCTCGGACAATCCACTTGTGTGGGTATTGGAGGAGATCCCTTTAATGGGACAAACTTTGTTGACTGCCTTAGGAAGTTCCTAGCTGATCCTCAAACAGAAGGTATTTTGTCATGTTTTATTTTGTCATATATATTTATGTGATATGTTTATCCATGACCCTTGGTTCTGTCTTCTTTTGTCCATAGTTTCTTTTCCTATCATTGATCCTGTAAGATTAATGGGATAATGTAATTTATTATTACTGTTTGTTTGTGCAAGTCAGGTATCATTCTTATAGGAGAGATAGGAGGAACTGCAGAAGAGGATGCTGCTGCACTAATTAAGGTTCCGTTTTAATTGTTATCAGTGCATGAACTCATTTTTTTAAGTAGTTATCAGTTTATCCTGTAAATCAAAATAAGTTCGTCTGTCTAGTGGGGAAGGGACACCAGTCAACCGGTCTAAGATATGCTTTTTAACTTTAACAATTTTAGGTCTTGTTAATGGACTTTGATAGAAATTGGATTAAAAAAGATATAAATTTATTTATTTGATCATATGATGTGGCCAACATTAAGTTGAAATTGATCATATCTGAGCAGTAAAACCTGCTCATTGTTATCTTTTATCTTTTCATAAGTTTTTAAATTTATTTTATGAATGGATATACAGGAAAGCGGGACTGAGAAGCCTATCGTTGCATTTATTGCTGGTTTGACTGCCCCCCCTGGCCGTCGAATGGGTCATGCTGGAGGTAAGATTATTTCCAAAGTTTTTTAATTGATGGCTTCTGAGAGAAAATATCATTCTGACATGTTTCTTTTGTTCATCGGAATTAGGCAGCATGCTTCTTGGGCTTGTTTTGTTTCTTTTTTTACTGTGGCATCTGATTTCCAAATTTTTATTTTGTAGTTTGTGTTGATATTTGTGATTTATGTTGCAATATTATTTGCATGCTGTGGTATAATAAAATAATGCAGTACACTACATGAAATGGACACAGCATGGCGTAATCTAGAATAGACTTGATTTCATATGCCAAAAGATTGTATTTTAAGTTTTACATAAAAATTCATTTACGAGTATGAAAAACAGCAATAAGCTGGAGAATACTAAGTATGCAATGTTATTTTGTTCAAAACGTTTTGAAACCATTGAAGATTGGTTGAATGTAAAAATTTACCCCGCTATCCCAACAAATATAGACTTGCCCGAGCATCTTACTGAGTATCATTGATGATAAACAAACAATCTTGGTGTAATAGTGGGATGCTTAAGCCACTTTCTCAAGGTCGGTTTGAACCCATTCTTGCTACTACTCATTAGAGGCTATGCTTACATAAACTGTTTTGATTGTCTGAAACCAGGTCCGTAACATGTGTTAGGTTTATTCCAGCTTTCAATGAAAATATGTTAAAGATCCCTTGGTACTTGGGTTTGCATGAGGAAGGGTACTAAAGGAGAGGAGGGAGAGTAAGGAGTGTGTAGTTGGAGGTGTGTGAACCTGAGGTGTGGGAGTCAGAGGGGGGGCAAGGATGAATTGTGTGTGGGATTTTATAGGAGCTTAGGTGTCCCTCGTTTGAATGTTGTGTTAAAACTTTTTTTTTTTTTTTTTTCTGTTTTTGGGTGTTTCCATTAGCTTTATCATTTGAAAGGTTCCTTGAGTGATTTATCATCTTATGTATTGTGAAAACTATCATTACATTTTAAAACTGATGAAGTTAGCATGGGAAAATGGCATGTTTAGTGACGACAATAAAGCAATATCACCTTTTAATTTAGTTAGATCTTCATTTTTATGACATAAATCCTTGCTTGTGTAGCTATTGTTTCGGGCGGCAAGGGCACTGCACAAGACAAAATTAGAACCCTCAGGGAAGCTGGGGTGACAGTTGTGGAGTCCCCTGCCAAAATTGGAGCTGCCATGCTAGATGTTTTCAAGAAGAAGGGTTTGGTGCAATAGTTTGGGCTAATTTAATTTCATCATATCATTTTGGTTTCGATTATTTATGACATGTTCAAAATTTATCGATTCCCATTGGTAATGATGGGTTGTATTTCCTTTTTTTGGTTTTCTAAGTTACGAGAGGTGCACTAAAATAAAATTCAAGATGTTTTTTATTTGCGGAAGTTTGAAACATTCTCTCTGAACTCCAGTTTTTATGGCTTTAATTTGTAAATGCGTATCCTCAGCCAATGAATTCCAGGACCTAAATTGACGTAAACTTAAAATGCCGTATCTAAACGTTATCGAGGTTTCACTTACACTGGAGTTAGATGGGTAATAGACGAACACATGTAACATCACCCGCGGTCACTTTGAGGTTGCATATTAACTCTTGTTAAGATAGACCAAAGCAAAGACTTTGGAATGCCATTACTTCCACATATTTCTACATTATTCTTTTATTATGTATGATATGTAGCAGTATGGAAAAAATAAACTTAACGGCAAGGCATGATTATTTATTTTAGCAACATTCTTTTAGATTCTCTGCAGCAGATTTTTTGGACGGTGGATTCATCTCACGGCTGCTAAGCTGCAATGTATTTTTTGATTAAGATTCTGTTTGGCACGCATGTTTTTCGTAACAGATAAATACAGTGACTCTTGAATATAATATTTTAGTAAAATTTTATTAATAAAATTATTTTTTATACTACATTCAACCAGTTTATCTATAATAAAAGCATGTTATTAAATAAAAAAATTATTATACAGTTTTAATTAAATGCGTATATTAATATGTTAATAGACTAGGACAAAAGATTTAATTTACAAGACATTTTTTAAATTAGAAAAGTGCAAATGTATGTCAACACAATATGTCTGTTTAGCTTACCTTTAGAACAAGTACTTAAGGTAAATTATTCTAAAGTAATTTTATTCGAACAATTTAATTAATAAATACTATATTAATGAACAACTCTCACAAGATAAACAGAAAATGTATTTGTTTTGATTTAAACACCTCTAATTTCATCCCAATGAAATTAATTAATCAAAGTCAATCAATTATTTATAAAACGTTGTACGTACAAATACAACTAATTAGTTAATCCAATCCAGTCCACAGTTAATTAAAAAAGAGAGTGTGTAATAATGTGTTGAGTGTTGATGACAGTGATACCTGAGTGAGAGTGCACTATTTTGGATCGAATAGCAGAGTTTGGAATCTCCACTATCCAAATCCCATTCCTTCTCCTTCATCCCAACAGACCGTTGACCTTGACTCTCCTTCGTACCATCACCAAATCAGATTCAGATCCACTGCACTCCTATTCCAATCCCAAATCCTCCATGAAACCCTGAATCCACCAATGGTTATGACCTCCAAACCCTCTCCAATGGCGCAAGATCTCAAACCCTCCATCAACTCCTTCTCGCTCCCCAAAACCCTAAAGCTCAAAACCAAGCAGCAGGAGCTCCTCATTCGCGTCGCCACACTCGCCCTCATCTATGTTCTCGCGTTCATCACGCGCCTCTTCAGCGTCCTACGTTATGAGTCCATGATCCATGAGTTCGACCCCTACTTCAACTACCGCACCACGCTCTTCCTCACGCGCAATGGCTTCGCCGAGTTCTGGAACTGGTTCGACTCCGAGTCCTGGTACCCGCTCGGCCGCATTATCGGCGGTACGCTCTACCCCGGTCTCATGGTCACCGCCGCCGCCATCCACTCCCTCCTCCGCTTCCTTCGCTTCGCTGTCCACATCCGCGAGGTCTGCGTTCTCACCGCCCCTTTCTTCGCCTCCAACACCACCCTCGTCGCGTACTTCTTCGCCAAAGAGATCTGGGACTCCGGCGCCGGCATCGTCGCTGCCGCGCTCATCGCGATCTGCCCCGGCTACATCTCGCGCTCCGTCGCCGGGTCATACGACAACGAGGGTGTGGCGATCTTCGCGCTGTTGCTGACCTTTTACCTCTTTGTGAAGGCCGTGAACACTGGTTCGCTGGCGTGGGCTTTGGGTTCGGCGTTTGGGTACTTCTACATGGTGTCGGCGTGGGGAGGTTACGTTTTTATAATCAATTTGGTGCCGCTTTATGTCCTGGTGCTGCTTGTGACGGGAAGGTACTCGTTGAGGTTGTATGTGGCGTATAACTGCATGTATGTGTTGGGGATGCTGCTGGCAATGCAGATTAGGTTTGTGGGGTTCCAGCATGTGCAGTCCGGGGAACACATGGGGGCAATGGGCGTGTTTTTCTTGCTGCAGGTTGATTTTTTTTCTCTATTTTCTCTATCTTTGTTTGTGTGTTTAGGATTTTTATCCGGGATGAAAATAGATGCAGTCGTTTGGTTAGTTTTGATGAGGTTTTATAAAAAAGGTTCGGGATGCGAATTGGCCACTATATGAAGTTTTTTGTGATTTCGGATTTCTGCACCGCAATTGACAATGTGTGGCTGTGGGTTTGGCTGCGGGTTTCTGAGTGTATGCGCCACCAAGGTTTTAAATTGCGGTGACAGTTTTGATGTTCTCCTTGATGTTGCAGGAAATTTTGGACAAATGTCTGTAGGATTTTATCTGGGACAAAATTTAGATGCAGTTCTTTAGGTAGTTTTGATGAGGTTTTAGATAATTGATCTTAGCCATGATGTCGGTTGCAATGTCAAGGTTTTTAGGATTTTGTGCCGCATTTAGTAGTTTGCAGTTGTAATTTAGCTGCAATGTCGAGATTTTTGTATTTGTGGGCCACAATTAATGGTCTGCGATTTCTATTTTGGCTACAATGTTGAGGTTTTTGGGATCTCCGTGACTGCAATTATGGCCACATTCTTCTTTTGCAATGTCAAGCCTTTTTTTTTTTTTTGGATTGTGCGCTGCAATTGCGTTGTCGCTCACAATGCCAAGAATTTTGGAATCTCTGACTGCAATTTCAACCACAATACCAAGGTTTTTGGGAATGTGGCTGCATCTGTCTATAATTTCCTGCAATATTGAGGATTACGATGGGATCGCACCCACAATTATGGCTTCATTTAGGGTTCTGACGAAAATTTAAATTCTTTGCTCATCAATCGAATTCGAATTTCAATTTAGTTAACATAATGAATATTGGTATTAAAGGCCAATAATATAGATTACTAAGTTGAAAATTTATTATTGATTAAAGAACAAGAGTGAAAGAACATTAGGAACTACGCTTAAGTTTTGTCCTTTTATGGTAGATGTTTTTCTCTTTAGTGTCTAACTTGGGTTGTTTCTGCAGGTGTTTTTCTTCTTGGATTGGGTGAGGCATTTGCTCAGTGACACTAAGTTGTTTCAGGCCTTTTTGAAGATAACTGTGACCAGTGCGGTTGCTGTTGGTGCTGTTGCTTTGGGAGTGGGCATGGCGTCTGGTTATATTTCTCCATGGACTGGGAGGTTTTACTCCTTGCTTGATCCAACGTATGCTAAGGATCACATTCCGATTATTGCATCTGTCTCTGAGCATCAGCCAACTGCTTGGTCATCTTTCATGTTTGATTTCCATATCTTGCTGTTCCTTTTCCCTGCTGGTCTCTATTTTTGCTTCAAGCGCTTGTCTGATGCCACGATCTTTTTAGTTATGTATGGTCTTACAAGCATGTATTTTGCTGGGGTTATGGTTCGGTTGATTCTTGTTGCTACCCCTGCTGTGTGCCTCATTAGTGCTATTGCGGTTTCTGCCACCGTGAAGAATTTGACACGGGTAGTGAGGGCCAAGAGTCCAGCTGTTCAAAGTGGATCTACTAAAGGAACTAGCGCTGCAAAAAGTTCTTCCAAGGTTACATTCTTTTAAGTAGCTCGTTTAGTAAAAGGCTTCTTCAGATGAGTTGCATTATTGTGTTGAATTATTTGCTCAACCTTTTAATCACCTGCTAATCCAGTAAAGAGTGTTCCCATTATTCAATCTTGCCCACCTACTTTCGTTTCATTAATTACAAGAAAGATGAACCCTTTGTTGTTTGGTATATATCAACGAGAATAATTACTAAAATGCTAATGTGCACCTGACAGCATGTATGATAATTGTCATGTTCTTTCACAATAATTATATGTAACTTCACCTGCTCATCTTTTTTCAGCTAGAATATCAAATATTGTATTAGAATGCTGTTTTATCTCCGAATGTTATTGCAGTGAATGTTCATATGACAATTTGATAATAGGTGTATGCTTATTGTTGTTTAGGGTGTAGTGGACAACTCCCAGCCTTTCCAAAAGAATGGGGCGATTGTGTTACTCCTTGGTGCTTTCTATTTGCTCAGTAGATATGCTATTCACTGCACTTGGGTCACATCAGAGGCTTACTCATCACCCTCAATTGTCTTGGCTGCGAGGGGTTCTCATGGACAAAGGGTCATCTTTGATGACTATCGTGAGGCATACTTTTGGCTTCGCCAGAACACTCCACCAGATGCCAAGGTGATGTCATGGTGGGATTATGGTTATCAAATCACTGCCATGGGAAACAGAACTGTAATTGTTGACAATAACACCTGGAACAACACTCACATAGCTACTGTTGGGCGAGCAATGTCATCCTATGAGGATGAGGCTTATGAGATAATGAGATCGCTTGACGTTGACTATGTATTAGTCGTGTTTGGTGGTGTTACTGGTTATTCTTCTGATGATATTAATAAGTAAGGCCATATGAAGTATTCTGTTTTGCTTTTATATCGAAGTTTACATAATGCATGCGCTTCTTTCTTCATGAAAAATACTACATAGATAATCCATGCATTCAGAACTTTGCACAAAACTTGTACAGGTGGCTTCATTAGAGTTGTTGACCATATGTGCTCAAAGGTGTAAAACAGTTGCTTGGAAATTTTGTCAAAAAGGGTGATTTCACCACTTTTTTAGGATAAAATTTTAAAACCATATAGATGTTTTTTAAGTGTGGTCACTCTAACTCAAGCCATTAAATTGTTAGGTAACATTACTCATTCTCTATTTTTTAGGCTGATCTCTCATTTCAATAGTCGGTGTATTACTTCCCCTTTCATAGCAGTAGTGTGTGTACTAGCCTTCAAATTATTCAGAAAATAAAAATTTACAGACATTCCATCAGCTAGTTGATGCAGATTGGCTGCTCATTTTGATGGAAACATGAACTAGGAAAACTTTGTAAAATATACTTTTATCTCATGGCTTTATAGGTGGTCTTGTAATGTTTTGGCGAGCAAAACTATCTCTTGGTTTCTAATGATTTGACTTGTTGAAATAAGTGTGGATCGTATGTTGTTAGATTTTTCTGCTGTAAAATTTTATTCCTCTCTGAAGATGCAAGTATACACTTATTGAATGTGTCCCGCTAATTAACATTGCGGTTTTTCTTCTGATTTTTATTTGTTTGTTATTTTTAATTTGTACTGATACTAGTATTTTATCTTCTCTGCTATAATACTTGGATACTTTTAAAAAATATTCCCAATTTTTGTGTAGATTTCTTTGGATGGTGAGAATTGGTGGTGGAGTTTTTCCTGTGATAAAGGAACCTGATTATCTTGTTAATGGAGAATATCGTGTAGATAAAGGAGCAGCTCCAAAGATGTTGAACTGTCTTATGTAAGTTTTGTAGTATTATTAATTTAGCCCCATAAAGTATGTGTTTGGGTTTTGGTATAAAATAGAGAATTATGGACTAAAATTGACGAGATGAAATTGAGTGACAGTAAAGTTGAAATTCGTAAACATTGTTGACCTATGCTCAGTGAGTTTGGGTTTACCTAGTTAGTGTGTGATTTGCCTTATTTTGGGCTTCTCTTTTCCTTAGACAGAGAAGGCGTGCAAAACAATGTTTAGATGCTCTTGAAATAAATGGGGTGTTTTTTTTATTATAAAATGACATTGAAAAAGAGTTTTTGATCAGGTATTTTAGGAGCTTCTTCTCCTTGTCTAATATTTATTTAGAATCCCAAGATCCCTAGTACACACGGTCAAACAGTTTTTTTTAAGTAAAATTTTTAACTGAAAGCAAGGGGAAATGCTACCTTAGTGCTTCCGCGGTGTGAATCAGGTCCTATATTTTTAAGCACAGAAAAAAAAATAGAAAAAGGATATTGTTCAGGACATCAGGATAATATTATTTGCTGGTATTTAAATTATACGATTACGTAATCAACTGATAAAGGTGAATTTAATTGTATTTTTCTTTATCTATGATTCTTAGGTACAAGCTATGTTATTATCGGTTTGGGGAGCTTTCAACAGAATATGGCAAACCACCTGGGTAAGTTGCATAGTTCTTGTTGGTACAGTTTTTACAATGACACCAGGATATCTGGTTTCCTTACATTAGTAGTTTTGACAATTGCAATAGGAAGAATCTATGTCACATGATTAGCTAGCTATATGGAAATCTCATTTGTTAAAGATATCCAAATTATGTTTCAAGTTTTTGTACTTTTACAAGTCTCTTAGTCTTATTATAATTATTCATCCAAGGTACGAAAGGCCTATGTTATGCATAAGTTTAGGGTAGCAGCCCATGTAAATACGCATTGTTGTTGGCAGTTAGATTGAAATATGTTTACTGCCAGAATCTCTGGAGTTCAAATTACAGCCTTATATCAAACCTGTTAAATTTTCTTAGCCAAATGTTTCTTGCAACATTCTTGTTATTGCTTTCAAACGAATCACATGAATTCTTGTATTCGTTTGTCCAATGACAATCCTGAATGATGATTTTAAAGTGTACTATTTCTGTGTAATGTAATAATGAACATCGTTTATAACTACATGTCTTGCAATGACAGATATGATCGCGCTAGAGGTGTTGAGATTGGAAATAAGGACATAAAGCTTGAGTACTTGGAAGAGGCATTCACTACACAGAATTGGATAGTTCGTATTTATAAAGTGAAACCTCCTAAAAACAGGTGGTAACCCCCTTCCCCAAAAGCCCAAAAATGCCAAAACAAAGACTGATTTCTCTGCGGGAAATGATAGCTTTCTAGTGAACTTGAGAGCTGAATGTCTGTTTACAGATTCTGGACCATTTTTGATATGTAGAATTAGTTGAGGTCATTTTCGGGATTTTTTTCTCTTTACTACAGTTTATTATGACTTTAAGTCTAATGCCAACTTAACTTATCGGCTTGGTACCACATGTTTGCCATTAATACAACTTTTAGAACCGAACCGAACAAATCATATAGCTGTGGCTAATAGCCTAATATTTACTTTCAAATAAATAAATAATCGACACGTTGAATGAAGGAAACAAGAGAAGATAATGATACTCTTTCATTTCCAAAAATAATAGCCCCTGAGTTTATTTATTTGCGCAGTAACTGAGAAATATAAAATTGTCAACTTTTTCTTAATGTTATATTTTCTGTCTCTACGTTCTTGATATAAAATTGTCAACTTTTTCTTAAAAATAAAATTATGTTTTTAGAAAAGTAGACAGTAGAAGGAATGGAGGGAGTGATAACAGGATTAGTGACATACGATGCAGAGCAAACCAATAAGAATCTGATGGCTTGTTTTGACACCGAAAGAATCTCCTTATTCAATTCTGTAGGGAAAATCACTATTAACAAATAAAAATTCCCATGCGTGTAGGTAATGTGACTGGGCCATGTGCCGTTGTCATTATCAGGTGTGACAGAAAGGAGGAAGGCGCATGTGAGTTAATCCGTTGTTTAGCTTCAACTCGTTGTTTGGCATTGCTTCTCCACCATCCAACAAAGTGTCATGACAACTTCCAAGTACTTTTATGTCAAAACGCAACCACCAAGCTTTGCGTATGAACACGACAACCATCTTTTACAATTACCCATGATTGGATGGACCGCTTTGTGTAGCTTTAAATGTTTTCATTACATACTTTCAATTCTAAAAGTCTTGCCAAAGATTCAAGGTAATAGCACATGTAATAAGCAAAACTACAGAATCAAAGAATCAACATACGATGCATACACCCACATGCTAGTAGAGTACCCATGTATACATGGTTTACACAAATTGAATGGTATTGCAGTATAATTGGTCCGAGGAAAAAACATCATAAATACTTACATAATGTATTTAATAAATAACCTGATACAGATAACAACTGCACAGAGTGACTTTCACTTGACTCCAGATCATTTAACAAAGGTAATTATCGATCTGTAAAATAACTCTTTATAACCCTAGTGGGGTTGACCATTTACATTATTGGTTCACATTTGAAAAAACCAGTTGCTTAACATTTCCATGTAGCTTTTCCTCAGTTGCTTACTGCTGAAACTTTTCTCCTTAGGAGGTCATCTACCCCTTCCTAGGCTTGGAATAAATAAATATCCTAGTTGTATAATTTTGTTTTTTCTTTACCTTCTTTGCTCAGGCTTACTAAGCCAAAACAGATGTGCATCTTGTTGCAATTTATGTTTTTATGTAATGTCAAAAAATAATTTGCTCAAAAGGGAATCAATTTACACTAATCAAGGGCGGCTTTGCTTCTGCGGCCAGTAATCGGGATAGGCAAACCATCAAAGATAGGCTTGGAAATGGCTGCTTGCAAGTCAGGTTTCAAGTTCCATATAGCCGGTGGCCAGGCTGTTGCAGAGTTGTTCTTTTCCTGCTCTCTGAGGCTTGATGCACTGGACGATTTGCGCACTCCAGAGAGGCCATCAGTAAATATAGATTCTCCTAACCCCACCGGAATTGAATCTAACCATCCTGATTCTGACTCAGGAAAGAGTGCTGCTCTGCTTGCTGATTTCGGCCTCATGGCTAATGTTTTTCCAGATGAAGAAAAACCATTTGATCCATTACCATTACCTTCTTTCAAAAACTTTTCTGGGGTACTGGCTCCATTATCAACTTCAGCTTTCTGACGTCTTCGGACAGATTTCTCATCGGACTTCTCACAGCCCCCGTCCCCAATTTCTGCAAGGGGCACGTAATCACCATCCCCTGTCAGTAGATCATACACTGTATTTGTTGACTTGGGGTAATCATTTGTAGCTGATGGCAGGTCTGAAATTGGTAAAGCCTTGGGAAGCCATTCCCCTCTAGAATGGTCAGAACTCACAGATGTATAAACTGCCATTTCTGTTCCATTGAATGTATCTTTTGAATCTGAAGATTTGAGGCCATAGAATTTCTGTAAAATGCTCATAGCTGGAGAAATACTTGGTTGAGGAGGTTTCAGTCTTAAGGACTGAAGAGGTTCCTTCTTGGCAGATTGACCTATGCGTAGGGGTTTCTTCTCAATACTAGACTCTCTGCAATGAGTTTCAGTTAAAAAATGAGTTTCCATAATCCAGCACAGAATCTTAAATCAAAGTGACTTGTTGTTGAAGCTATGTTATCCAAAAGAAATTCTAAGCATCAACCTTAAACTTCATCATCGAGCTATTACATTCACTGTACTTAAAATATTCAGCAGGAGACTTTCTGTAATCTATTCTTAAAAACGAAGATCAATAAAAGGGAAAATAAAAAAAGGAAGATTAGAACAGGCATATCAGATACAGACCCAATGCAAGTTTAAATTCACAATATCAATAGTAGAAGAAAATAACCGAGTGAAAACACATTAAACTGCTCTGTAATTTCAACTTAGGACAAGGACTGCTGTCAAAATCTAAAAGGAGTAGATTGGGATGGGTAGATTTCTTGTAATTGTAAGATATTGCAAAGCTTTCTTCACAAAAGCCTTTAACTATTGCAAATGACTTATGGAAAAAACTGAAATGAGTACAATAGTAGTACCCCAACTTGGCAGGTTCACCGTGAGGACCAGGAGCAGGAGATGGTGGATGACGTCCTGGTAATGGAATTTTCAATGTCTTCAGTGCAAACATTTGAAGATCTGTGGCTAACCCATTCATCCTTTTGATGTCAGCTACCTAAATCATTACAAGGAAATTTTATCAGAAGATTTCAGTATCATGTTATCGGAGAGCTTAAAGCAATGCATGCATGAACATCATGTCAGTTATTATGCAATTTATCACGGTTCCACATAAATTTACTCTTAAAACAATCCAAAAGAGGTGCATGCATCTCAAAAAATGTATTGTGCCAATAGAAATGTGATTTGACATGCTATACAATGGCATTTCTAAAAGAGAATGCATTATGCTCATAAAGTGATTAAACCAACGCAGAACAAATGAAAACATTCATAAGTGGCTAGAATGTATAAGTTCCAAAACACCTGCTCCTTCCATACTTAAGGCCACAGTCAGATAGAAGGGATAAATTCTTTGTTCCCATTTTCGCAACTTTTCTCCCATAAAACAGCTGTCAAAAGTGAAAACCCTTCATTCGTCCTTATGTTCCTATTCATAATCTTTCAATATATCACCAAAAACATCCTAAAAGTGGAGAATGAAACACAAAGAAGTAATCACGGATTAAATAATTCAAAACAACGAAAAACCATCTAAACTATAAGTTTAACCCCTTGCATACACCCTCCCCATTGGCATTACTAATTATTAATGGAAATACTGAGGTACTTGACTCAAATGGTTGTGTCAGATCAGCTTACTCCCAAAGGATAAAAAACAAAACACAAACACAAAACCTCCATCCCTCCAAATAAAAAACAGAGAATCTAGAAAACCACCACATAACACACGAAATCTTTATCTTGTATTCTTGTTCATATACATGTAAAACCCTTAAACTAAATAAAAAAACATTTTAGCACACTTTAAAAAAAAAAAAAAAAACTCCATAACCCAAAACAAAAAAATATTAAAAGCAACCAGCTTTACCATGCCGGAACAAATTCAAGGTAAGAAGCCAAAAAACCAAACCAATATCCACAACAGAAACATAGAGAAAAATTTACCTCAACTCCATACTTGATTGCCACACCAGCAAGCGTGTCAAGCTTTGAAACCTGGTGTTCTATGTAACTCAACCCATTACCGCCGCAGCCGCCGCCGTTCTGCAACCCGTTTGACGGCGACATCTACTCCTATCAACCCACCGACAGCAAGATCTACGATCTGAGACAGAGAAGCATGAAATTGACTTAAAGAGGAAGTGGATGGAGAGGGGAATTTCAGAGAGAGAGGGAGGAAAAGGGTCAAAGAAAAATGTGATCTTGGAAGAAGAAAAGGAAAGCTGAATATGGATAGAAGTAAGAAACTACAGAAGGAAGGATGGTTATGAGAGTGAGATTTTTATTATTTTGATTTCCAAGGAAAACATAAATAAGAAAATGGGTTTCTTCCTTTTAAGCTTATACAGGAATTTGACTTTATTCCACACACACACCACTTCTGCAATGCAAATATGGGAATTTCCAATTTGCTGTTTAACTTATTTCCCTTTTTGTTGATCTCAGTGTTAATCTAAACCTTCTAATTCTTCAATTTTCTTTCTGGGTGAGATTCTTAACATAGCTTTAGTCAATGTTTAATGTGAAACTAATTGAAAAATAAATACTAATATCTAATACTTATCTCACCAAAGATTTAAATATTAGATGGATGGTTGAAAAGCATGTCTTTTACACTGTCACTAATCACAAATTACTACCCAACATTACTATAAATAATTTTTTTGTAGTAAAATTTTATTTCATGTATAATGTTACAATAAAATTTTCCAAATATTATAAAAAGATTGACTTTTAAAATAATCGTTATAAAAATTAAATAATATTATATTGGTAATTCACAGTTAGACTGTAAAATACAAATATTTTATTTTATCAAGACAAAGACTACTTACTTTTTGTAATAACTATTTTGAAAATTATATAAAAATTACTTCTTTTACTGATTGAAAGTAAAAAGCTTTTACCCACATAGAGAATGTTTATGAAACTCAAATTTGTATATTTTAAAAGGCTTTTGTAAATTTGTGATTTTGAAATTTATTTATGATATTCAACGCTTTGTATTTAAAATATTTTTCACAAAAAAAAAATCATGGAAGAATAATTATGCCAATAAGAAAAGAAAAACCAAAGAGTAAGCAAGTTGATGACATTGAAAACATGACTCATGGTTTGAAATAAACAATGTCTTTCTTTTGTGGGTTGTCTTGTATCTAAGCAATTTGAATGTGGCATTATGCAAATTACTAAAATCAAAAGGAGAAAAAAAAAGAAAGAAAGTCAAATGATTGATGTGCAAACTCCTTGAACAACCACTTTAGGATTTGGAATCACGATGATGAACTCGACCCTGATTTCATCAATTTCTTTATGGAGTTTATGAATTGTTTATTCCTTTGGTAATTTCTGTGTTTAATATATAGAAAAGTGTATGATTTGTGGCGTTGTAAAGTCTTATAAAGTGGGAATGGTTATATGAATGTTCCAAATTTTATATAATTTGTTAACGCGGTGAGAGGAGATATGTGCACCGACAGGAACCGTATAACACAGCCAAAAACACTCAACTATGTGGTCCCCTTCATCATTCTAAAACTTTTAAGTTGATTTGAGGGGTGAAAAAAAATTTGTGAGAAAAAGGATGGAAATTGGTATTGTTAGATTAAAAAAAATAGAAATTAATGAAAACTTAAATTAATTTATTTATTATTAATAATTTTGCATTATAATTTTTTAATATAACTTTTTAATTGTTTATTATTATAATAAAAATATAAATACATATTATTAATTTTTTCAACAGATAATTATGTCTTTGTGTATAATTGATTATGTATGTAAATGAGGACATAAAGTATAAAAAAAAAAAAATTACTTTCCGCGCTTTTTTCACTCTTGCGGTAAAAGCTTTTGTTTCAATTTTGTAATTTTTTTTATATTAAAATATGTAAAATCATGCCATTTCTTTATGTTATGTTTCTGTTTTTTGAAATGTTAGACTCTTTTGTATTTTTTTAATTTTTTTTTTTACCTTTCACTCATCACAATTTTATTATTACTTTTTAATATTTTTAAAATAAGAATTATTTTCATTAATATATTATAATTAGTATACAATTTTATTATATTCCTCTTTTTGTGTGAGTCTCAAGCAATGAAAAACGGTCACATTTGAGGGAAGAAATAGTTAGATTTATAAATAAAATATGATAAATTGTCCAAAAATACTATGTTAGCTACTACATTCGATATAATTTATCTTAATAATAAGAGTATTTTGATCATTAAACAAAAAAAAATATTATTTAATTTTTTATATTTAGTCACATTTAATTACAATAAATTCACTCAAATTTTTCATATTTATTATCTTTTTTTATATTCAAATAATCTCACAATTCACTTTAAATCACCTCATCCTGATCTAAAATACAGTAGTTTTTTATCACAATTTTTAAAAAATTTATATTGTATGTAATTTTAATTTTCTAATTTTTACTCACTTACTTAACTATTCATGTGAATGGCTTGCTTAAATAATTACTTTGAAAAATTAAAAAAAAAACAATGATGTGAACAAAATAAATTTATTGTATATTACACTTCTATGTGTATTGTTTGTTTGATTAGTTAAAAATGCAATTTTTATGAATAATGAAAAAAAGAAGTAAAAGAGAGTTATAGCTGTCATAAACTAATGCCTAACAAATGATCAAAGTCAAAGAGTGCTGCCAAAGCAAGTCAATGGATTCTTTCACATTCTTAAGATTCCTTCTTAGGGTTCCATCGTGTAATAATATAATATATACTTTATTATGATGTCATCTAGAGTTTAGTTTGTGGAGTTAATTGTGATTTATTGTTACTGTGAAAAAATATACACCATTTAACAATATGTTATTGTATTATTTTAAAGATTTAATATGTTATTTAATTAATAATATAGTGAGAAATTATATTAAGATAAAATGTAGATGAAAAGTCAAGAAGTACAGTTTTTAATTTATTGAAGGTGAGAAGGAAGAAGGAAGGGGAAGGAGCAATGGATACAACCATACAAATGTAGCAAACACACCCTATTTCTTATGTCATATAAATTATTATATATTTAAAATAAAAATGAATTAAATTAATTCATGGACACCAAATTAAAAAATACAAGTAATACAAAATATAGATGAAGTTGAATAAAGTAGTAGGTGGAATAAGTCATTTTCTTCTTTTCTTCACTTTATTGATTTCCACACAAGCTTTCCAAACACACCCTATTTCTGTGGAGGACACAAAAAAAGTTGTTTTTCTAAAACTAACACACTGTCCACATCATGAGATTAAAACAATTCAAACATTTACCATCTCATGCCAATCAAAATTTATTATACTTTTCTTTTGAAATTGGTATTTTACAGAAATGTTTAATTATCATCATGTTTGTGTATTGTGATTATGAAGATTTTGAATTGGGATGGATAGGTGATTTTTTTTATGACCTAAGCAAAGAATGAAAAGTTGGTCATATTCGGAGAGAAAAAACAATGGAAAGACTTAGGATTCTAGAATTTTTTTAATTAATGTTTATATATAATATAAAAGTCTTTGTGATGCAACCTACACTATTAAATGAACATTTATGACAAATACCTATGAGTCTAAGTGGAATTATCATATTTAATTATGAGTTATTATATTTGTTTTTAAAAGGTGTTTTCTGAAACTAAAACAAAATTTACAAATTACCATTCATCTTAATTCTTAAGAAAATAAATTCATGAATTTCTTCATTTTGCTTTACAACAAATACCTTCTAATTAGTTTTCTAAAATTAATACTTAAAAAAAATGAAACATGTAATTATAGAATTCATCAATGAATGTGGATTTGTGTAAATTACACTTCTTCAAGTATTGGTTTCATACCTTCTTTCATTAGTTAAAAGGGCAATATCTCATTGTATAAATAAAAGTTAAAAAAAAAAAAAAAAAAGTCATTGCTTTCATAAACTAGTGCCTAACAAATTAATCAAGTCAAACAGTGCCTAACATTTAGATTCACAGTTTACAAGGTTAGTGAAACACAGTCTCATGGTAAAATACTTATATTTGAATTTATTCTTTAAAAGTGTACTATCCAATAAAAGAAAAAATGTAATATAAATATATAAAAATTGTATGGAAATAAACTGAAAATAATTAAAATTTTAAATTAATTAAAATTTTATAGACATAATCAAATCCACTTATTGAGTTTGAATTTAGGAAAAGATCTGCAGCCAACCCAATCTAACTATTTAAATTAAATTAAATTAAATTGCATAACAGATTTGGGGAATAGCAACCTAACCAGACTCTGGAACACCTGCAGTGAGAATAATAAATTTGTAGTTAATTTCAATACATGATGAGACGTGACATAAAATAAAAATGCAATAATTTTCTTGAGTTATTTTTTCGGTACAAAAGCTGCGTGGCACCCGTTTGTGTATGCATGAACTGACACAAACTAATGTCCATATCCTGATATTAAAATAATTACAACATCTACCATTGGCCACCACCTATCTACTGTTTTTTTTTCTCAAATTTGATAGGAGTTTATAATAAAGAAAAAAATTTGAAAGATTTTAATGAATTTGTTAGATAGAAATTTCATTTATATAATTTTAGTGAAATTAGGATTTATAAATTTAATTTTAAAACACTTATTTAAATGATTGGTCAGAGTTCCATGATGATCTCTTAGTTAGAATTAGACTAGGGTTTTGGTTAAATTATTAGAGCATTAGGTCCCTTTTCTAACATCTTTAGGGAAGTATGCTTGACCCTCTACTTTTTCCATTCAATTAATTGGAGACTAATTTTAAAAAATTAGAATTTTCACATCTTTCCATCTCTATCAAGTATGAGGTGTCAATCATCTAACCGATGATTGTTTTTAAATGAAAGTAACGTTTCTCTCTTAGCTAGTGTATCATATCACTTCTAAGGCATGTCATCATCTTTGAAGAAACTTAGTCAAAAATAAATTGGTGTTGAGGAAACATTGAAACTTCTAAACAAATGATTAGATAGCACCTATGCTGATTCAGAACCTGAACTCCAATAGTGATTGCAACGTTAATGCCACCATTTTGGGGTGATTAAGTTGACTTTCTAGCCAAACTAATAATTTGACAACTAATTAGCGAAGTTAACAAGTGTCCTTACGCCACTCACCAAATCTCAATATAGGAGTAACGCTTCAAATCAGGAATCGAACGTGTCCTTAAAACACACAGATTCAGCACAAGCCTTCACTGGTTCTGGAATAATAAGGAAAACTAATACAATTTTTAAGAAGAAAAAAGAAGAAGAACGAGTCCAATCACGGAAAGCATGTTTCCCTTGGCGGGTTTTAAGGCATCTTATGTTCCAATTTTAAGGCTTACCGAAGGACTAATAAATCAACACATTCATTTTAATACATTTTTTAATGTTATTGAAATATTACAAAATCATAATTTTAAATAAATTTCGACACGTTGGTAAGGACATAAAGGCAAACACAGAGGGGTAGAAGGGACAGAGTGAAGGAGTCACGCAGTAATAAAATTCTGAAAATATTAAACCAATAGTAATGTACATATAATCAATAGTAGTAGTATAATAAAATCTATCCAACCACCTTTCTACTCATCCACGTGTTGGTTCTTTGTGCACTACACATTTTTTGCTTAATTTTTTTTATTACTTCTACACACACTCTCGATAAAAATACGGGCCACTGTTTTAATTTTCTTTTTCTTTTTCTGCCCGTGCATTGCACAGGTGTTGCTCTAGTTATAGAAAGAAATGAAAAAATGGTGATGGACAGTTGCGCAAGTTCATTAGAATCCAATATAACAGTCACTACCAACTAATTGATATTTAACATCATTTCTATTCAACAAAATGCTGCAAATTTGAAAAACTCTTCATACCTGCAACAAAATTAAAAAAAAAAAATGAAAGCCTGCTCAAGTGTGTGGAATCTGATAAGCAATATCTTAAAGAAGATTTGCTAACTATATTGTAGCATCCAGTAAAAGATCAAGAATAGAAAATAAAAGAGTAGCTTCAAGGACATCCGGAAGTGGTTACATTTCTTATAAAAAAAATGGGAAAAAGAATGGCTCATACATGGGCTCATAAACAGTGCAACACTATCATTCCACAAAAAAATAGCCTTGCTCTTTGAAATTTAAAAATTCTCAGTGATTAATATCTAATCTAATTGTAATACATTATACATCACAAGATTTGACTTTCTATACAATGAATGTCCCTGACAAGAACATCAGAGTTCTGTCCACTAGTGATGACAGAATTTTGACATGGAAAAATCGCATTATCACATTTTGTGGCAGAGATGTCTCGCGTTTCAAAGGAAATTTGGTGACTTTTGTTTGTAAATCAGCAGATTAGAAACGCCGAAGCATCAAAAGCCCCGAGATATTATAAAGATAATTCATACAAACAATTTCCACAACCGATATCTTTCAAGAAACCAAGGCGGCCCTAAAGAAAGCATGACTTCTATAAGTTCAACAATGAACGTGAAAATTCTATCAATAACACAAACAAATTCGAGGGTTAAAATCTTCCAAGAACAAGAGGATGTGCGGTAAAGTAACATTACTTCAATAACACAATATATAAGATCCATAATTTTTAGTTGATATCTTTAGATTTAAAAATGGAAAAACATGCGCATATGAAAGCCATGACCTTAACCGATGAAAAATAAGTAAAGTTTTAAAGCACCCTGTACAACCGTCATCAAATATACAAATTAAAAGGCATGGTCCAATCCAACTCAAATTCACTAGAGGGCAACCACTACCATCAAGGTCAAGCAGTAATTTCTTGCAAGTGTCATTTTAGCAGCACTGGAACATGAAAGCAATTAATGAAGGTAGCCTGTAATAAAAATGTAATGTTTTAAATCTAGGATATTGGCTAGCTCCAAAAACACTACAGTGGGATAGTATAAAGCAGGATAACTACAATTTTGACATTTTTTTTATATAGTTTATAAAATGTATATTATATACTTATAAATTCTAAAGAATGATAAACTACTTAACATTAAGGATCTCCATATTAACATAAGAAGTCAGACGCGTCTTAAACAAAACATAAAAGTAAATACCAACAAAAGTGAAAACAATGCCTAGATAGGAATCATCAACAATCATTATCTTCCAAATCCAATCTTCATTATTTTTATTATTATTACATCAATAGATTTCATTTTTGGAAAATAACATCTCAAAAATAGCCTTCCAAAAAAGTCCTAATTTCTCTGTCTAGATGGACTTTTTAGAATCAACACATAGCATCTTCTATGAGATCTGCCATGCTTGGCACACTAAACTGCTCTGCTACAGCAGCACCTACAACGGATAGGGGCCACTCCACACCGCTTTAGTGATGCTACAGACCACTATTTGAAACCATGAAAAAATCATCTTAACATGTTTTCCAGTGTCGAGACAAGGCTAGAGAATCTAGTCTTAATCTAAATTATATGGCATGTTTCTTAATTCTCTAAAAACGGATTTGTACACAGGCTTGTTTTATTTGGGATCTGTTTGGATGAGCTTTTCCATAAACTCGTGCAAAAGAGGAAAATGAGAAGAAAAATATGAAGTTAACTTCGCTATAAGCTAAAATTAGCTTATACATAAATTAAAATAATTTTTTTTGAGAAGTTTTATGGAGACACTAATTTTCAATTTTTCCTCTTATATTTTTCTCATAGAAGGAGCTTATGGAGTAACTCGTAGTCCTTGGTAGATTATAGTAACTATGATCCAAGTTAGTTTCGTTATTAGATTAGAGGCTAGAAAGCACATACACCTCTCATGGTTTATGTGACACATGTTGAACACATTTGTGACAAGGACATTTACTCAAAGTTCAATTAAAAAATCATTTAGCATAGGCTAGGGCACCTAAGTCAACACTTCCCTTTGATGGACATGTACTAATGTTATTGAAAAATTATATTTTGTTAACTTAAAAAGAAAAATTATATTTTGTTAACTTAAAAAGAAAAATCATCTTCAAATAATATAGAATGTTAAAAGATAATGTCTCTCGCCACTTTGATATGGCATGTCATCAAAGAAAAACTAAGAAAGTTATCTTAAAAAGGTGAGTATACATTTATTGATAAGTAGTTGTATTTTGCACTTTTTCCTAAAAGAAAAGTAAATTTGTTGTGAAATAACACCTATATAAATACACACACGTACGTATATGTGCTTACACCTATATAAATATACATTTATTAATAGATAGTTTATTTTGCACTTATTCCTAAAAGAGAAGTTAATTTTTTGTAAAATAACACCTATATAAATACACACTACATGAACACTTTGTAGTAATAAAAGATTTGCTTTGCATCCATATCCTTCATATTTAGCCAGAATAAAAGAATAATTTTTTTCAGAAAAAAAAAAAAAATTGATACATTGCTAAATATTTGCCATTGAGGGAATTGTCATGTTGCCTATGACAGAAATTTTTAATGGAGCACTGTTGTCAACCATGTGAATAGCACTAAGTTATTTACAGGACAAATGTGCTATTTCACACATTATATTTCACAAATATTATGCCAAGGTGAATGACAAGCTACTTATCCTCAACAAGAGTTGATAGAGAGGAACCAAAACATATAAAAACACTTACTGGAAAAAGTATATGATCAAGTTTCAAGGGAAGTGTTGTAGAAGGCTTTGGAAAAGGAAGTTATTCACAAAGCTTATATTCATGCTATCAAGCTATTCATGCCATATATGTAGATAGGATATCTACTAGTAGACGAACTATTGCAGGTGAAACAACAGGGCTCAACTTTGAGCTCTAACTTGTTCAATATAGTTTTAGACGTCGTTACCAAAAACATACAAAAGATTAGCCCTAACTTAATTCATATTTATTGAATATATAGTTTTGACTGAGGAATCAGAAAAGAGGTCAACTCTAAAGAATTTTGGAGATAGACATTAGAATAACAGCGCTATTACTAGAATATGACCAGGACAAAATAGGATATCGAAGTTTCAGCAAGAAACAAGAGAAAAGTGACTTGAAGGTAAAAATTGAAGATGTCGTAGATCAATATTGCAAGTGGTGGGAACAGTAATGAAGATGTCATACACAAAATACAAGATAGTGTTAAAATGAAAAAGTAACATTGGGAGTTATTTGTCACCACAAAGTACCTATTAAACTTGAAGAGGTGTTTTGTCTTTACTACTATGAGTCAAATAGTTATACTCTATGGTGGTGTATCATGTTGTACTTTACAGGAACAAGGGAAAAATGGGATTGGTAGAAATGACAAGTTTAAAATGAATATGACCAAACTGTACATGATACAAAAAGATTGTATATGTGGACATATTAGAGTGACTATGACACAATGAGAAAATGATAGAAGTTCAGTTAAGGTGGTTTGAGCAGTGAAGAGAAGATCCAATGAAAAGGAGTAGAGACTAAGGACATTGGAAGAAATTATTTAAAGGTATCTCAAATAATATCTTGAAAAATTGGTTTTTAATCAAGCTCAATAATTTCATGCGATCTATATGATCAACTTCTTGCGGGAGAAGACTTTTGATGTAGTAGGTAGAAACTCCATTCCATTTCTACTACAAGTTGGATCAACAACTAATTAGTCATTTAACGGATACTTGATTAAGCAGATTTTAATATTGAACTTGTCAAATCAAATAAAAAATAGAACTTTTTAAGTGCTCTAGCCAAAATTTTATCAATACTCTTGATAATAGTCTTTTGTCAGAAAAATTGCAAGTTCCTAAATTACAATTGCGCAGTATGGATCTCATTGATTACCAAGAAGTTAAATCTTTTTATACAATATACCCACCTAATGCCATGCATTTAATTTCATATTAGTATTCCAGTACATCTTCCAAGCAACTGGAAGTTTAAGCTCTACCATTACATATTATGAAAACAAAGTTCTAATTGTGGAGGTTCAAGAGATATAGAAAAAGAAGTTGTGGCAATGACTATTTATATCCTAAGGGGTAAGGAATAATGTCTGCCATCAACCATTATTTACTCGTGACTTTTGTTTTTCAAGTCAGAAAAAAGTGAAATTCACATCCTTTGACAGAGCAAGCTAACTTATACAATTAACAAACTTGATAAATAAGGTGATTGCATCCACCAAATCAGAAAAACACTTCACACCGAAGCGCTTCATTCCCGTTCCCCCACAAAATTATACACCAACAAGAAACATAAAAAAATAAAGTAACAGCTTAACAATTATTTAGCCGAATTTGTATGTTTAGAAACCACACTATTTCATTGATTGAGGCACCTAGATCTAACTTGTCACCTAATAACCATACAAACTACCCTCAAAGACACCAGACAATTACAATCAGTCAAGAGAATGAAACAGAGCCACAATAAAATAGTATACCACTATAATAACCCAGACCCAAAACCAGTATAACTTATCACTTTTTTTCTAATTCATCATCTTAATTATGCCATCAGAAACAGAGAACAGCACAATGCAAAACCTTGACCATAATTTGCAAAAGCAAAACGTCCAACAGAACCAAAATTCAACACTCAAAAGAAAGTGGTAACATTTAAACTTACATATCAAACACGAGAGCCTCTCAATCGAGATCTTCCTGTCTGGTCTCCGACTCAAAATTCTGATTCCCCCTGTTTCCAGAATTCGACTGCCCACCATTATTCCCCCCACTATTGCTATTACTGTTGTCATCATCGCCGGCTCCACCAACATTACTTGTCTCTGCACCAGAAGAAACAAATTGCCTAAAGGGCCATGGCAAAGACACCCTAAACCTCCTCCGCTGCGAATTGTCTCCGTCAACAGGCGAATCAGGAGAACCACCAGGCCCCACAGCCAGGTTCCAATTCACCTGGGTAGCTGGCCCGCTGCCGGCACCACCACTTCCACCTCCACTACTGCCACCGCCACCACGGGCAGCCCTCTGCTCATAATCAGGATCATCTGTTGGCAACTCATACCGACAAACGGGACAGGAATTATGCAATTCCAACCAAGGCAAAATGCAATCCCCGTGATATATATGCTTACAGGGCATCTGCTTCGCGGTGTCACCAAGTTCGAACGCGTCTTTGCACACGGCGCACTGCGAGCAATCCGACGCCAGAAGCTCCTCTGTGACCGAGACGTCCGGCAGTCCTTCCACAGCCGTCTTAGAAGCCGGTGGGGTGCCGTAGCGGTTCGGATCGTTCTCGGCGAGGTGCTGGATCAGCTCCTCGAGGCCCGACCCGAAGAAGTAGTCGCCATGGGTGATGCCAGGGAACCGGAACGCTCCGCCGGGGTCGCCGGACTCGATCACGAGTTGGAGGTTCCCGCCGCCCGCCCTTAGGGTTTGGAAGTAGTTCTGGAGGAAGACCAAGGGGCTGAAGGCCTCGGCGGGGCTGGCGTCAGATCGGGTGCCGAAGAGATTGGAGAGATCGTCGACGGACTGGCCGGCGGCTCCGGGGAAAAGAAAGGGAATGGCGGTGGTCCCGGCGAGGGGAACGTCGGCGAAGAAGGGATTGGGCGGGTTAGGGTTAGGGTTAGGGATATCGAGTTCTTCGAGGAAGCCGTCGTTGCAATTGGGGCAGAGGAGATCGGAGGAGGGGGAAGGGGTAACGGTGACGGTGTCGTTGCACTGGTGGCAGAAGTATTGGCGAGGCTCGCCGGAGGTACCGTCGCCGCCGGCAGAAGACATGTCAACGGAAAGAGAGAGAAGAGAAGATAACTTAAGAGAAGGAAATGGGAGAAGAAATTGTATAGGAAGAACAGAACAGAGAGAAGGAAAAGAGGGTGATGGCAATATTGTAAATACCGTCAACGTGGAAAATCTGAGTCGGTAAACGGAGGATGAAATCACGCGCTATTTTAGGGAGTTGAGACTAAACGCGGACTTGGACCAGACACGACCTTTAACCAAATGAAATAATCCATATCTGCGTTTCCCCTTTTCTTTCCCAAATTACACTGTTCTTTCCAAAATTAGGTTATTACTGCTAAATAAATTGTTCAAATTATATTTAGGAAGTCAATTTAGTCTTTCTTATTAGTCATTTGGTTTTAAAAAATGTGTGATGTGAGATATTATACATTTGATTAAGGATAAATAATCATTAATATTTGATTCTCATTAACAAGACGTTAAAAAACTATAATGCACATAATCAATTATTACTTCTTGCATGTTAGGTTGAAAAGGTTCGAGCTTGTTTTAGCTTTCCCAAAAATGAGAGATTCCCAGTATCTTCGTTCATGCCTAAACTTACAAAATCAGTCGAAAGATGACTATTCATCACTTTAACAAACACATATTCCATGATTTCATAAGAATCAAAACCAGTAATTTTATCGTTGTAGGTAGGGTTGAGCATTGGTCTGTTTCAGATTCAATTTGTCAAATTCATTGTATGGTAGAGATGATAAAGAGGTGTGGAACAACAAAAGAATTTGATCATATGAAGTTGATATAAGAGAGTTTGCTTGTCTGATATTCCAGAATCTGCATAGCTTGGGGTTCTTTATCTCTACCTTTACTTTGAAATATTGGTATTTTAATCTTCTCTCTTTAGTTTTTTGTTTGCTGCAATTTTCTTTTCAAACTTTTTTTATCATAAGCCAAGTGCAATATCATCCAAGTAAGAGTCACTGGCAAATTGAGGCTTGTTCTCAAATATAATAAGGTTTTGCTAAAGCACTATTCTCAATATTGAAAGAAAACAATGAAGCTATTGAGATCTTTATGAAGCTTGTGGGACAGGTTCATGTGGATACCAAACCTACAAAAGAAGAAAAGTAGGTAAATAACCAATTTAGTTCTAAAAATTGTGACAACCGAAGAGTTGATGGATGAATAAATGAATCAAATTTTTAAGTTTTTCAATCCTTTCCATCCCATTACCAAATTTGTATATAAAATGAAAAGCAAGAAAGCAGAACCTATAAAAAAAACTTGTATATCAACAGACCTCAGTGTTAAGATGATTGTGTTGTTTTGAGTTGATGTAAGGATCATCGAATCGAATGTCCTCCATGCTCATGTCTTCGTCTTTCACTACGTGTGGATTCCCACTGCTTTAATGACAGAGGTATCAAACACACCTTCTTCATATGTATTCTACGCATGGTTCCATTCCTTTCCAAAAGCCATTCCAAAATGGGTTCCTTGTTGAAGTTCAAAGAGATGTGTATAGTCCAATTTCAACATCCTCGCTTCTTTCCATTGATGAACTGCATGGGTCTAATAACCAAATAGAAAGGCCTTGGTGCAGGTCTTCCTACTGGTGCAATAAGTTGACAAAGAACTTTGGCAGGGAATTCATTTCGAAACCAGAAAGAAATTGAAGGTCCCCTCTTTTGAAAATCGAACCACTCTGGAATACTCCCTCCTGGAAAGACAAACTCAGTATTTCCGGAAATTTCTCAAGACTGGAACAAGAAGAAAGTTCTAGTTTTTCAAGATAGGTCAGAACCCAATGAACAAATTTAAAGTGCATTTATTAACTTACAAGATGTGGAAAATAGTCTTTAAACTTGTCTTGGGTGAGCCATGGAACCCAACGACATAATGCAAAGGCCAGGTAACTTGCATATGACAAGATTGGTGGTATGAAAATTAGATGGTAAACAATTTGAAGGATATCCGGCCATTCCAGTACCTTCAAACTTTCTGGAAAATAACTGCGACCTTTGCAAAATTAGCATTCTACTGTTTCTTTTTTCTCAGAAATGAAGACATCCAAACATATGTGATTTCTATTTGACTTGTTCCCTGTTATTGCGAGATATTAATAAGTGCAAGACCAATTCACGTGTTTAGAGAAGTTTGAAAATTATTATACACTCTACTAGAAAATCATTAGTTTTCTATAATTTTGTCTGAACAAAATTATTTTCAAGAAATAGTTGTAATTTTTTCTATAAATAAAGTTTCACAAAAAATTACTGCAATTATTTTTAACAGAAAATACTTAGAGTTTTTTTTGTTTTGTACGGAAATTGCTTATCAAAAGTTTCTGCAAAAGTTGGACGGTGAATTTAGTCTGGAAGTTAAAATAAAAAATAAAATTCAAAGTCACTTTTTAGCCCTATATCAATTGAGTTTCTTAATCTCTTGCATGTTCCACCTCCACTTTAATAGCTGGTTTAGGGTTTAGGTTGATTCAAATATCTATTCCTTCATTACTTCCAGAAGTCCCATATTATTAGGGATAGAACCAAGAATGAGATAAGGCTGATATACAAATATTAATTATTATATGAAAATAAATATATTATATATTTAATATTATTATTTAAATGTAAATTTTATGAAATAAATTTTATTTTATGTAATTTTTTTAATTTTATTTTTAGATATCTTTAAAATTATTTTTTTTATATTTTAAAATATAGTATCATAAAATATTATATTAACGAATTTGTAACAAATAAAAAAAATGTATATTAATATTTCATATTTTTATATTATATTATACATTAAAAAAATAAAATAAAAAATTTAAAAACTAAAGAGAAAAATTTACAGTTTTATGTTGTAAGGTAAATTTATGAAAGAGAAAAATATGAGATTTAATAAATGATAAACATAAAAATATAAATGTAAAAAGACAAAATGGGTATCTAATAGAAAAAGTTAGTGCAAAAATGAAAAGGTGGGAATAGAAAGATAAAAATTTAAAATTAGAAAAAAAGAAAGAGAAAAGAATATAATTGAAAAGCTGTATAAAATAAATAAATATGATATTTATTATAAATAAAAAATTAAGAGAATAAAATAAAAAAAGTTAAAATTTATTTAAATTTATAAAATAATTTTATTTATTATATATATATATATATATATATATAAATATTTACATTTATGTAGCTAAATCTGTCGCGACAAAATTTTATATTTTTCTAATTAATTGGTTGTATAAATTTATTTTGGAGGTTAAATGGTCGCAAAAATTTTCTCACTACATAGTTAATTTATCACAATTTTTTCTATAGCAAATCCATAATTAATTTATCGTCATTTTTCTCTAGCAAATTTTTCGTGCTTATATTTCATAATTATGCTTTCACTAATTCGTGCTAATTTCACAATTATGTTTTCACTAATTTATACCTAATCCCTCCTAAATGTACTCATGCTAATACACAACTGATTCCTTACAATTATATTCTCGTTAATTTATATCTAATCCCTCACTAATTAATTTTTAATTCATTACAAATGTATTATTACTAATTTATAACTAATCTTTTACTATTGGTAACTAATAGCTTTTTAATCTGTAACAAATTGCGCATGTATTCATTAGCAAATTCGTCGATGTTTCTGTCTGCATTCTAGTATCAAATATTTGTCTAAAATAGTTACAATACTTGCATTATTTTTCAAAAATAAAATAAAATCTATAACTTCAAATAAAAATACACAAACTGATCAATTTTTATTATAAAAGCCACTTGTTCAAACATAGTCAAGATAATCTTTTAAACATTTAAAATATAATTAAAGTAACGTATCAAATTAAAAGTACTGTATCAATGTAATTAAAATAAAATAAAATTCTTAATTTTTTAGACCCACATTCATTTTTATTTTATTTATTGTTGCATATCATTCTTAGTTTCAAGAATGTAACCCATTAAGCAATAAGATTTTTACACATAATCAAATACTACTCCCTTAACAGTTCAAGTAAGTCAATCTTGCTCATATTTTATTTATTACATATTACATTAAAAATGATTTCATATTTTTTATATAATTTTTTTTCTTTGATTAAACGTAATCCCAAAAACAAAAACAAAAAAAAAAATCCACCTTACTAATTAGAAGTCATATTTACACTTAAGATAAATTAAATGATCAATTATTAAAATAAAAATAGTTATAGATCAAGCCATACCAACTTAGTTTTTAACAAATTAAGTGAGGAAATTTTATTTTGACAAAAAAAAGATAAATTTTTTAGTTTTTTAACCCTAACAAGCTCTATCCCATGATCAAATTTGTAAATAAAATAAAGCAAGAAAACAGAACCTATAAAAAAGACTAGTATATCAACAAACCTTGGTGTTAAGATGATTGTGTTGTTTTGAGTTGATGTAAGGATCATCGCATCGAATGTCCTCCATGCTCATGCTGTCCTCTTTCACTACATGGATTCCCATTGCTTTAATGAGTGAGGTATCAAACAAATCTTCTTTATATTTAATCTTCACATGGCTCCATTCCTTTTCCAAAGGCAATCCAAAATGGATTCCTTTTTCAAGTTTAAAGAGATGTGTATAATCCAATTCCGACGTCCTCACTTCGGCTTCCTTTAGGCGTCCAAAACGAAATTCTTCAACACCATTAATGATCACCTTGGGTGTAACCAAATGGGAAAGAGCTCCTAGTACTGGTGCAATAAGATAACAAAGAACTTTGGCAGGGAATTCATTTCGAAACCAGAAAGAAATTGAAGGTCCCCTCTTTTGAAAATCGAACCACTCTGGAATACTTCCTCCAGGAAAGACAAACTCAGTAACTTCAACTCCAGCCTCGTGAAGTTGCTGTTAGTCACAGATCATCTAGATTTCATAACTTCATCCACACTGAATGAACTATAAATTATCAATTCAAATTCATTAAAAACAAGACAATACCTGATTTAGCAACATGCTTGAACCCGAGGAAGCCAAGGATATACAGTTTATTGCCCTGAAATGTTTTAAGTTTGGTGGAACCCCTCTAATTTCCTGAAGTTTTTTGCAATCACTCACGTCAAGATGATACATGTTGTGAAATTCTTTGAGGCATTCGGGGAGGAATGTGATATTACTCTTCCTCAGTGATAAAAATGTCACTTGAGCCAACTGCATGAAACCTTCTGAAAATAAATCATCATTCGGCATGCAAGCGTGAAATCTTTCTACCTTATTAGATACGATTGAGTCCACTTTTTATTCAGCCTCTTCTGGTTTTACCCATTGCCACCCCTTGCAATTACCAATGATCAGATCACACAGTTCAGGCGTCAAGGCAATGCTACTTAACTGAAGAACATCACACTCCACGTAAAACTCTTGGAGTCCAGAAAGATTTTGAAATGAATTTGACAATTCTTTTACCGGAAGGTCATACAGATCAAGTTTCTTTATGTTTTCCATCTTTCCTAATATTTCCGGAAAATTCTCAAGACTGGAACAAAAAGAAAGTTTTAGTCTTTCAAGAGAGGTCAAGTTGAGATTAGGAAAACTCTTTAGGTTGCTGCACAATTCAGCATTCAATATTTTAAGTTTATCCATAAAACCAACTGAGTCGTGAACTGTAATTAAACTCTCACACCCTTCAAATGAAAGTTCCTCCAAATTTGGGAGATTAGAAACGTCAGGTATCTGTGTTAAAAGTTCGCAGTGGTCAAAGTTCAAGATGGTTAGATTCTCGAACCACTGCAAAGAAAATATTAAGGAAAAAGAAATAAGAAACCAATGAATAAATTTAAAGTGCATTTATTAATTTTTAAGTTGTGGAAAATATAGTCTTTAAGCTTGCCTTGGATGAGTCATGGAACCCAAATGACGTAAAGCAACTGTCAGGTAACTTGCATATGACAAGATTGGTGGGATGAAAATTAGATGGTAAACAATTTGAAGGATATCCGTGCCATTCCAGTACCTTCAAAATTTCTGGAAGATAATTGGGACCTTTGGAAAACTTAGCATTTCTAACAATAAGTATTTTAAGGTTTTCCATCTCCATGAAGGTGTTTTCGTTATATTCTACTGTTTCTTTTTTCTCAGAAATGAAGAAATCCAAACATATGATTTCTATTTGACTTGTTCCCTGTCATTGCAAAAAGGCACGAATCAACCACAATATTAGTAAGTGCAAGACCTCAATTCACATGTTTAGAGAAGTTTAAAAAATTATTATGAAGAGAGAAATTTACATGGTCAGAAAAAAATAACTATGATGTGATATGAATCAAGATAAGAAAACAAATCAATCATTGATTAAACTCACTTACAGTTTTTCCTTTTAAAACTTGAATTATATCTTTCGGTAACCATAATCTCCTGCGCTTCCCTGGCTCTTTCGGTGATTCTTTCTGGTCAATTTGTCTACCCATGTCCTGAATCAGGTCGTGCATTTCAACTGTACTATGCATGTTCGCACTAACCTTTATGAGAGATTTTTCGACCAGCACACCGATATGATGTTCCATGCAGTCGTCATAAAGAGCAAGAAGCATGTCCTCAACTTCTGTCAATGCATATCCTTTGAAGCAACACGCAATATCAAGAAAAACACTCTTCTCTTCTTCCTCCAAACCTTCATAGCTTACTTTAAGGACATCCAGGATTTCTTTCTTTGGAATTCTCTTGTACTTTCCGATGGCAGATTCCCATTCTTTAACACTTTTTCCAAACAGATTGGAACCTATTACTTCCAAAGCCAATGGAAGGCCAGAAGCATAAGATACTACATGATTCAAGACCTCCTCGTATCTTGGATCAACCTTTTCCTTTTTGAAAGCTTTCCATTTAAGCAGCTGAAGAGCATCTTTGTCATTCAATTCTTTCACCTCATATTATAGTAACTTGATGAGTTGCCAACAATTGTTTGTCCCGAGTTGTGATGATGATTCTGCTGCCGGGACCAAACCAATCACGTCCTCCAGCAACTGCTTGTAATTGGTCGACCTTGTCAACATCATCTAGAATAAGGAGAACCTTCTTATTCTCGAGCCTATACTTTATCATTGAAATTCCTTGTTGCTTACTTGTTAAGTTGATGTCCTTCTCTCCTAATATTTGTGATAGAAGGATGTTTTGGAGGTGTTCTAACCCATGTTTGTTTGATTTTTCTCTCACGTTTTCAAGAAAACACAAACCATCAAAATTCTCAGTTATTAAACTATTATAGACAGCTCGAGCAAGTGTTGATTTTCCTACACCACCCATTCCGTAGATGCCTATCATGTGGACACCATCATAATATCCGACCTTCAAACATCCAACGTTCAAATGCTTCCTTACTTCTAGCACTTGTGACTCTAGTCCAGTTGGGTAATCCGCAACATGTAGGCAACAAGCACGATTAACCTCTTTAGAGACTCGGTCAACAATGCTCCCAATAAACTTGTATTCATATCTGTAAACAAAAAAAGTTCACACAAGTTTCAAACCAAGGTTAATATCTCTTAAGTGAAAATTAAACCAAAAAAAAATCATAAAGTAAAAAGATTGGTAAGGTGGTGTACCCGTGTTGGAAGTGATAGCCAGAGAAGTTAGCTACTTGATGCAGAGCCATCTTCCATTTCTGCAACTTCTCCTCAGCTTTGAACCTTTTCTCATGCATAATCAATGCCTCTCCATAACTACCTTTCTGGTGTCTGACATCAGAAGGGTTGACGTTATAAAAGACAGGTATAACCAATAGCCCTTTACTCTTGCAGTCAAGGATGGCAGCAAGTTCATCTAAGCAGAATGAGGAAGAAGCATAGTTCTGAGAGAGCACGGTGATGGCAATCTTGGACTCTTGAATTGCCTTCATAAGTGCCGGTGTTATTTCTTCTCCGCTCGGAAGGGCCTCATCATCTATGAAAGTGCGAATTCCTCTGCCACGAAGTGCTTTGTAGAGATTGCCAGTGAAACCATAACGTGTGTCTTCCCCTCTAAAGCTGAGGAAGACATCGTAGGTGAAAGCATGGGAAGAGGGTGTTGCCATGAGAAGAAATTTGATAGAGGTAATGTGTTTTGAAATGAAACTTTGAATGAATATGAAATTCAGAGACTGAAACGTAAAGACATGTTGCATACGCGGATGTATTGACTTTTTGGATGTACAGCTAATCTTAATTTGTATAATAATTACAGTAGTGTTGGTGGAAACAGGTATATAAGAAGTAAAGACGCGTTTCATCGTTTACTTTTGGAAATGTTTATTGTATAATATAAGAAATTAATAATATTTTATATCTATATCAAATCACGTACCCTCCTACCTAGTGGCACGTATTCGGTTTCTGATTAAACAATAACAGTAGAAGCAAGTATACAATTGTATATATTCAACTGAAGAAGATAACTTTCTACTGTTATTTATTAAGATTTTTAAATGAAAACAACGAAATTAGGTGGTATAAAATTGAAGCATATGGTTCTAATTTGAATTCATGAATGACTATTACGTTTAAGTACTTTTTTATTTAAATCTTTAATATGTGTCTAAGATAGGTATTTTTACTTAATGGCTTTAATAATTTACAAATGAGAAAACTAAGTATAGAATTTAAATATAAAATTTAAAAACTTAAAAACTGAAAGGCTTAAAATGCATTAAATCGTAATCATAGACTGGTGATACTCTTACGTCGGGTTGTAAATAAAATAAAAAGTAAAAAGCAAGAAAACAATAGAAAAGAACCTATAAAAAACTTGCATGTCAACATTAAACCTCTGTTTTTTAAGAAGTGGTCTGAAAAATAACCAAGGTAGTTCAAAGAGATGTGTATAATCCAATTCCATCCTCACTTCTTCCTCTAAACAAGGAAAACCGAATTCTTGAACACCATTGATGAACACTATGGGTCTAACCAAATCGATAGAGCCCAGAACAGGTGCAACAAGAAAACAAAGAACTTTGGCTGGGAATTTATTTCGAAACCAGAAAGAAATTGCAGGTCCCCTCCTTTGGTGATCGAACCAATCTGGGATTCTTTCTCCTGGGAAGATAAAATCAGTCCTTCCAGCCTCGTAAATTTTCTGTTAGTCGTAATTCATCAAGAATTCATTAGTCTATCCACATTACATGAACTATATATTATCAATTCAAATTCATCAAAAATCAACACAAAACCTGATTTAACAACATGCTTGAACCCGAGGAAGTCAAGGATATACAGTTTATTGCCCTGAAACGTTTCAAGTTTGGTGGAACCCCTCTAATTTCCTTAAGACGCTTGCAATCACTCACATTAAGAGAAAACAGATTGTGAAATTCTTTGATGCATTCAGGAAGGAACGTGACATTACTTCCCCATAGTTCTAAAATACTCACTCGAGCCAACAACGCGAAACCTGCTGAAAAAAAATCATCATTCAGCCTTCGAGCCGAAAACGTATATACCTTTGGAGATACGATTGAGCCACTTTTTCTTCACCCTCTTCTGAATTTACCCACTGCCACTCCTTGCAGTTATAAATATTAATATCAAACAGTTCAGGCGTCAAGACAATGGGACTTAACCTAAGAAAATCACAGTTAATGCATAACTCTTCGAGGCCAGTAAGATTTTGAAATGAAACTGGTAATTCTTCTATGCGAAGTTCATTCAAGCTAAGTTTCCTTATGTTTCCCATCTTTCTTGATATTTTTGGAAAATTCTTTAGATTGGAACATAAAGAAAGTTCTAGTCTTTCAAGAGAGGTCAAGTGGAGATGTGGAAAACTCAATAGCTTGCTACAACCTTTAGCATTCAATATTTTAAGTTTAGACATAAAACCAACTGAGTCATCAACTGCAATTAAACTCTCACACCCTTCAAATGAAAGTTCCTCCAAATTTGGGAGATAAGATACGTCAGGTATCTGTGTTAAAAGATGGCAGTAGTCAAAATTCAAGACGGTTAGGTTGTGGAATTTCTGCAAAGAAAATAATAAGGAAAGAGAAATAAGAACCCAATGAATAAATTTAAAGATGTGGAAAATATAGTCTTTAAACTTGCCTTGGATGAGCCATGGAACCCGAATGACGTAAAGCAACTGTCAGGTAACTTGCATATGACAAGATTGTTGGGAAGAAAATTATATGGTAAACCATTTGGAGGATATCCGTGCCATTCCAGTACTTTCAAACATTCTGGGAAATAATTGGGACCTTTGGAAAATTTAGCATTTCTAACAATAAGTATTTTAAGGTTTTCCATCTCCATGAAGGTGTTTTCATTACATTCTACTGTTTCTTTTTTCTCAGAAATGAAGAAATCCAACCATATGATTTCTATTTGACTTGTTCCCTGTTATTGAAAAATAGCACGAATCAACCACAATATAAGTAAATGTAAGACCTCAATTCACGTGCTTAGATAAGTTTAAAAGATAATATAGACTGAGAAATTTACGATATTTGAAGAAAAAAAGTAACTATGTTGTGAACATATATAGAACAAAAAATGAATAAAGATTAAAAAGCGAATCAATCATTGATGAAGCTCACTTACATTGTTGTCTTTTAAAACATGAATGACATCTTTTGGTAACCATAATCTCCTGCGCTTCCCTGGTTCTTTCGGTGATTCTTTCTGGTCAATTTGTCTACCCATGTCCTGAATCAGGTCGTGCATTTCAACTGTACCACGCCGACTAACATTTATGAGAGATTTTTCAATCAACACCCCAATATAATGTTTCATGCAGTCATCATAAAGAGCACGAAGTAAAATTTCAACCTCTGCCAGTTTATATCCTCTGAAGCAACAAGCAATGTCAAGAAAAACACTTTTCTCTTCTTCCTCCAATGCTTTAAAGCTTATTTTAAGTTTCTCTAGGATTTGATTATTAGGAATTCTTTGATATTGATTGATAGCCGATTTCCATTGTTCAACACTTTTTGCAAACAGGTTGGAACCAATTACTTCCAAAGCCAACGGAAGGCCAGAAGCATAAGTTACTACTTGATTCAGGACCTCCACATAACTTGGATCAAATTGTTCCGTTTTAAAAGCTTTCCATGTAAGCAACTGAAAGGCATCGTTTTTATTCAATTTCTTCACTTTATATGTTATTTTAACCTCATAGGATGCCAGAGGTTGTGTATCTCGAGTTGTGAGGATAACCCTGCTGCCAGGACCAAACCAATCAGGACTTCCAACCAGTGCCTGTAACTGCGAACACTTGTCAACGTCATCAAGAATCAAAAGAACCTTCTTTCGCTGCAGCCTTTGTTGTATCATTGAAATTCCTTCATGCTCACTTGCTAAGTTGATGTCCTTCTCTCCAAGTATTTTTGAAAGAAGGATTCTTTGGAGGTGTTCTAGCCCATGTTTGTTTGATTTCTCTCTCACGTTTTGCAGAAAACAAGAACCATCGAAACAGGCAGCAATCAAATTATAAACTGCTAGAGCGAGTGTTGTTTTTCCTATCCCACCCATTCCATACATCGCTATCATTTTGAATCCATCACAAGATTCAGCATTTAAAAGCTTCCTGACTTCTAGCACTTGTGATCCAAGTCCAACTGGGTAATCCGCAACATGTAAACGAGCAGGATTAATCTCCATAGAGACCTTCTCAACAATCCTTCCAATAAACTTGTATTCATATCCAATTCTGTTTAAACAAAGAAAGTTTTAACAAGTTTGTATCCATGTCTTCATACGTATATTTATTATCTAGGTTAACAAGCATTTCTTTTATCATAATAGAAATTTAAACCAACAAAAATTATAAAGTAAAAAAGATTTGTGAGGTAGTGTACCCGTCTTGGAAGTGATAGCCAGAGAAGCCAGCTACTTGATACAGAGTCATCTTCCATTTCTCCAACTTCTCCTTCTCAGCTTTAAACCTTTTCTGATGCTTAGCCAAGGCTTCTCCATAACTACCTTTCTGGTGTCTCACATGAGAAGGATCCACCTTATAAAAGACCGGTATAACCAACAATCCTTTACTCTTGCAGTCAAGGATGACTACAAGTTCATCTAAGCAAAATGAGGAAGAAGCATAGTTGTTAGAGAGCACAATGATGGCAATCCTTGACTCTTCAATTGCCTTCACAAGTTCTGTTGTTATTGCCTCTCCGCTTCGAAGCTTTTCATCATCAATGAAAGTGTGAATTCCTTTGTTACTAAGAGCTTTGTAGAGATTGCCAGTGAAACCATAACGCGTGTCTTCCCCTCTAAAACTGAGGAACACATCATACGTGAATGCACGGGAACTTGGAGTTGTCATTAGAACAGAGTTTAGAGTGATAATAGTTACCGTGTTGGGACTGTAAACGGAATCAAACTTTGAATGAACATGAAATTGATAGAGTGAATTGTAATATAATGTAAAGTGGAGTTCGAAGCAATAATTAGCGTGGGACCTGTTGAGTGAATTGTAATATAATGTAAAGTGGAGTTCGAAGCAATAATTAGCGTGGGACCTGTTGTACATTATGCAGACGAAGCTTTGGGAAAATATCTTCGTTGCTCTCTTTCTAATTTGCTTCACTTGTGTTCTATTAGTTACACGTGTACGTTTTCCATTTGTTAGTATTGTTTTATGTAAGTTTGACTAACTGCATATTTGACTTTTTTCCTTTTTATATTTAACCTTCTTTTCTTCCT